>JAHZND010000803.1:0-37984 GCA_027744115.1 Acrocyrtus sp. NNG-2020 | reverse complement strand
TCATTGAAAAGGCAAACACTGTAATCTCACTTTGCCCCAAAAATTACACGAGCAATTTTTGGTTCTAAAATGCGTTATATCAAACTCATCCATCTACTTACCTGACCCCAGTTTGAAATTAAACCTGTGGTAGGCTTATGCCCAAAAATTCCGCAAAAGAATGAAGGCATCCTGATGGAACCAGCAATGTCAGATCCGATTCCAAATGCGGAACCAGCAGCACCCTGAATTGCGGCTTCTCCTCCCGATGACCCTCCTAATAAAAATGAATATAAGCCAAACTACGTTTATCGTACAGCTCAACAAGATTTTCAGCTTGAAGATGCTAAACTACGCCCACCTGTAATATGCCGGGTATCGTACGGGTTCCGTGAGCGACCATAGACAGTGTTAACTGATTCCCACCACATGCATAACTCTGGAACGTTAGTCACGCCAATTGGAATAGCTCCGACTCTCTTTAAGAGCTTCACAGCGTCAGCATCTTGTGGCGCAATTATGTCCTTTCGATAGTATAAGCCGGCAGTGTGCCTCAAACCTAACAGGGGAATAAAAGTTCATAGATTCAATTTAAGATTTTCTCCTCTCAACAAGACCCACCATTCATTTTCGACATTGCTTGAACTTACCAGCTACACAGAAAGAGTCTTTGATTGTGAAAGGAACTCCAAGCAATGGAAATTTGTCCTTCAGTTCCATCTCATCAAATTCACCAGACTGAATCATTCGGTCAACTTTTCGAGCTTCATCAATAGCTATTTCAAAGCGCTCGTCTACCAACCCATTTACATGAGTGTTCACTTCTTGAATTCGACCAATGAAAAGACGAACCACTTCCTCAGAGGTCACTTTCCTATTCCGAATCTAATTACAACAAAAAATTAAAAGCCATTTTAATTACCAACCATTCTAAAAACCATAAGATTGTTTCCTACATTCTTATTGACAAGGACATGCATGGCGCGATACCTTTTGTCCCGTTCAAAAAAAAGGTACGCATACGATGCCATTTTTTCTCTAAAAGTCGTATATTGTGAGGGGTGCCTCAAGCAGCTATTGTAAACGTAGTTAATGACACCTTTTACTACTCTGAAAGAAGCAAGCCAAGGTCGACAGTTTTTGTCGTATTCTTGCAAGACGAAAATCATACCTTTCATACAATATTACAAGTAGGTCTATTGTGGTTTATCTGGCAAAAAAGCTGCATTTTTCAATCGCCTTGTGCAAAGTAAGATGCGGTAGTTTACAATTTTATTACTGCTGCAATTTACGTACAAGAGTTATAAAAAAAAGTCTGCAAAGAGCTATAGCTTTAAACTTGCGCCTTGAATTATTGAATGTGGCAGCAAGTGAGTTGATAATAAATTCACAAAGGTGCTCTGTTACGCAATGCAGATGACCTACAAAGTTCATACAGGAAGTTTCAACATGGCAGACAAGCCAATGCTATTTACTGGCCAAAATACTAAATATCAATGAAATATCTTAGCTCACTTCCTGTTGGTCACCCTGAAATTCTGTTAATTCTTGGAGTGTCCATGATATTTATTCTACTTACCATATCTGCTATATCGGTGGCGCTGAGCAGAAGTAATTTTCTGTCTCCAATTGGTGGAATTGGAACCTTCTCCTTAGGTACTTTGACGGAGAGGGCAAGGAGCACAGATCCGACGGCATCATAGCCCTTGTATATTATTCTCAGAACAGATGTCATGATCAATGTGAATACCGCATTGACAACTGAAAACATTAAATGTAAGCATTTAAGTAACCATTTTATTGTCACGCTGTAAAATATTAGTTAAAATTTTATAGAAAAGGATAATAAAGCTACAAATCTACAAGATTACAAATTACAATTACAATTCATAGTCTGCTTTTTACAGAAAATATTGGGTTAGTATAAAGGAAAATATTTTGTTGAAAGCTGTTAGTTTTTACAGGCAGTTCCGACATTTTAAAATTACACATTTAAACAAAATGTACAAGAAAGCTGCTATAGAGGAATTAAAAGACTCTCTAAATATTAATTAACGGTAAACTCCTGAATTTAAAGACATGACAAAAATCCCTCCCTTTATTCAGGGTGCAATTTTTCAATTTCATTTATGCATGTTTGAGTACGTGCATGGAAAGTTGGCTAAAACTGTTTCGAAATCCGCAACAGTCCACAAGTCGCAATATATTCTACGTTTTCTGTGGTGCATCAGTAGTCAACACTCGTCGTGCGCCGTCATCATTATCATGTGGAGGACAAATTTTAAGACAATTGCTGAGGCTTTGAGAGATATGCCGTAAAATATGGCTGAAAACATACTTTTCAGTTATGCAATTACTGTCGTTGTCATTCACTTTTTAGGTGATGCAAAATGCTCCCTTGCCTAAGAAATGAATTTGATCTGAGTACAATTGAGGGAAAAGCCAAGACGAGACAATTTTAGGACGAATGGGATATTATGATGTGGGATGCTTTTTTTGTCATACAGCGTGAATTAAGTCTAGGAAAATTACTCCTTGCAGGTTAATAATGTGCATGAGTTGCACATTCTCTAATTCAAAAGTCTCCCTCCCATGATGCATAATATACGTTTAACTCCCATACGTTTAACTCTTGCGAAATCTTTAAATCAGCAATGCTTGACGTACAGCAACAGTTAAAATTATCAATTCAGTTTTAGTCGTGCGTCACATGCACTGCCTTCTAATAGCTTAAGAATGAAACCGAGCAGCCGTTTTTAGCTTCAGTTCGATTGTGAAACAGGTTTTAAACCAAAATACGTAATCAATTTAATGCTTCGATACCTGATGAATTGACGTCTGAGGTTATTATAAGAAAGTGAAAGTGGTTTGAGGTGGTGGCGAGGACAATAGGACTTAATAAAAAATACACCCCATTTAAAGGGTTAATTCCTCTTCCTTGCATACTCATACTGCTATTAAAGCAGAAAGGCCGCTTGCAAATTATAAAACTTCATGCCAAAATTGGGCCCAGTTGTAACAATTGGATTGTTTAATTATTTTTATAAGTACGGCGTAAAATAGAAATCGTTCAAGGAGCGATCTTTTAGGTATTAGTAAGGCCCCTTTATGATAAAATTAATTGGACTTTAATGATTTCACTTTTGAGAGCATTGCAGTAAAAAAAAATTGTAACTGATTCTCAGAATGTCTCATGCAAAATTAAACCCGTAAAGCAATTCAGTATTTATCTAGACATACAAATATTAACCTCTATTTTGATTTGTAATTTAGAAACCGTAAATTTTCACCGTTTTGCTTTCAATAAAATTACAACTTTTGAATGTTACGTGTGTAATTTTAATTTATCTTCGAAGCTTTAGTTTCAACAGCGGAACGTTGCAAAAGAATGCTACACATTTCCATTCATCATTGTCTCCGTCCGTATTGACTCCTCCTCGATCCAATACTCTTGCATGAGAAAAATGAAAACATTACCTGCATTAAAAAGTGATGCTACCAGAATGAGTAATGTGTATTTGCATTTTTGCTCATTCTGACAAAAGATCTCCATTCAAGATCACCAAATAATTACCTTTCTGCTACTGCTACTACTTACTGCTCACAAATCTGTGCTGCGTTCAAAATGATTACAGTCACTGTAACACCATTACAGAGAGCAAGTAATTGCGAACGTGAATGGGACCTATTGTCATCTTGTGGTGGAAACTACTACATCACCGCCCGACAAACAATTTTTTTTAGACTCTCAATCTCAACTCCCAAAAATGTATCTCGCATAGCTCAGCATAGAAAACCACATGTGCATGCCGTAATAATGCTCTAGCCCACTATAAATTAATATTCTGGGGGAGAAGATCACAAAAATATGAAAAATGTAGGTAGTACACAGATATGACTGGGTATGAAAAAGCTGTAAAGTGCGTAGCTCACTGAGTCCCACTCGAGAAGTGGTAGTAATAGTGGGAGCAAGAGCAAAGTGCATCACCGTTTTTATATGCATATTAAAGTATTTTTTAATAATACAGTGTGCATCTCTGCGAACTAATGATTAGGCACGTTTATAAGATCCTTTGGGCTTACCCAAAATGTTTGTGTGTAGGGGCCTTACACACTGCCTTTTACGAGTTACTTTTACTATACAGAATACATTGGATAGATAAACGTAAAGAGTTCAACTTGACCTGTATAGCGTCATGCCTGACCTGATTTTTGAGCCGAGCCAGAGGAGAGCAGTAGTAGTAAGATCAAAGCCGTCTAATCAGAGAATGGGTCAAGCTCGCGTGCATACTATTACAACGGCGATGATGATGATTGCCAGTTATGCGATTACACTGCTATAGCAATCCATTATGCGCGCGGCGACTGCAGTTTTGCCACAAAATGCATATCAACTGACACTGAATACTGAATCCAAGTGGACAAGTGAGAAACGCAGTAATTACAAACTCTAGATATGAATTAGAATGATTCAGAGATGTGCCCAAGCCTGACTAATTCTTTGTTTTAACGGCAGTATGTAGCCTGAACTGTCCTAAAACTCTAATACGACTCATGTTTGACTTGACAGAAAGTGTAATAACAATAATCTTGATTCCAGAGAAGTTATACATTTGCTGTCTGTGTTTGTTACAAGCATTTTTGTGCAATTTGGATGTATAACTAAGAACATATAACTCATATTTCATTGCTCTATATGAACTG
This sequence comes from Acrocyrtus sp. NNG-2020, assembly GCA_027744115.1. NCBI lineage: Eukaryota > Metazoa > Arthropoda > Collembola > Entomobryomorpha > Entomobryidae > Acrocyrtus > Acrocyrtus sp. NNG-2020. Next base: position 33,301 of record JAHZND010000803.1, on the reverse strand, counting down.
TCATGGTTTACAAAGAGTAGACTAATTAACTTTAATACCTGACTTACTAAACATGTGCTTTGTCATGTGTAGACTAGCTGTAGTATGGCACAGTGCATAGCTTGACTTGCCAACTGGCAATGAGGTTCCTCGACACTGTTACGAAGTGGTATTCATGCCATGAAAAACAAATTTTGTAGAGTGCTGCTTAAACCGTACTCACAGTTAATTTTTTTTACTGTGGCTGTTCGTTACGAACCCTAGATAATGAGGTATTGATGACAAATTACTGTACCAATTAACGCCTAATTTTACTCACGTTCTGTTCACAGTCAATATCGAGCTGTACATATATTTACCACGTACTGAAGCTAGACTTGGGTTTTACAAGTGCAAGGATTTAAAGGTCAATTATCAATTTCATTTTAGTAGACGAACAAGCCATTGTTCTCTCGTTTCACGATGAAGTGTGAAAACTGCTTGAGCTCTGAACTTCAAGTCCAGTATGCATTTTTAAATCCGTTAATTATGTAATTACCAGTAATTAATTACATATTTCTGATAAGCTACCTACTCAAGTCGAGTGCGTGTTTGCGGTAGAAACTTTCCCTTTAAAACAGGAATAAGGATATTCACAACTTGAACGGTTGACCGAACGCGTCATTTGCATGTAAAAGAAGCATGGTCAGCAAGATGATAGAAACGTAAGTGATCTGTGACTGTACAACAGCCGTTTATAATGGCATATAATTTTTTGACGATCCACACCAGTGAGCCCTTGGTCACCTTGCCCTGATTAAAGAACAGAACAGCACTTGACACACGTCATTGGTTCCCCAAATCCCAATGCTAAAACGTTCGCGAATGTTGGCTTTGCCTTTCTCAGGAATCAGGTAGTATGAGCGTGACCGTTAAATAATGCATTACGCTTACAATCAATAACTCATTTTTTAACGACCCCTCTCCCCCGACTATGTTGACAGCTAATGTGTGTCGCAGTCACAAGTCAACCCTGGAAGACATCCGCTATCGATTACAAACTTTTAATCTTAATTTTAGAGAACGTATGTGCTATATAGCATTTTCTTTTTTTCTCTTAATAATGTGTCAATGAGGAAGGCATGTCTGTTTACTTTTGTAAGAAAACGGAGTGAATTCATTCATTTTCATTCTTATGAGAATTTTGCGAATGCGGATAGATCAGACCTGTTTGTTATGTAAACAAGTTTCGTTTTTAAACTTGTCTTATTTACCTGTGCTTGTGGGAGCAAGCCGTCTACTTCGTCTGAAAATTGTAATAATCCTCGCAGGCATAAGCCAATGTTTACAGTATTACATCTGATAAGTGTCTTGTGATATGATGATGAAGACGACCTTGACTTTACCTGCAGACTATACAATTTCAAGTGAGAAAATCTTATTGTGCAATACAGCACAGCCATACAATGTATGTATAAATCTGCGATGAAGTGCGTTTCAGCGGACTAGGTGGCAAATTTTGTGTTCAGTGCGCGCTCTATCAGACCTGTTTGTTATGTAAACAAGTTTCGTTTTTAAACTTGTCTTATTTACCTGTGCTTGTGGGAGCAAGCCGTCTATTTCATCTGAAAATTGTAATAAGCCTCGCAGGCATAAGCCAATGTTTACAGTATTACATCTGATAAGTTTCTTGTGATATGATGATGAAGACGACCTTGACTTTACCTGCAGACTATACAATTTCAAGTGAGAAAATCTTATTGTGCAATATAGCCATATACAATGTATGCATAAATCTGCGATGAAGTGCGTTTCAGCGGACTAGGTGGCAAATTTTGTGTTCAGTGCGCGCTCTTTACATTACTCGTGTATTACTGAATTGGCATAGATTTATCTGTGCATAAAATCCAGCTTTTCTAATTTTCGTAGAGCTCATACACGCTATAACATAAACGCTGAATGAATTCCTTTGCATAATACAAATACACTCTTAAATGCCTTTGGCAGCAAGACTCCTTTTTTACGCACTATCTGTCTCCACAAAGCATACAAATGCGGTTTTGGAGATATGCGTTGCATTGCATAAGAAAGTCTGAACGACTTAACATGAGTATCCCAAATTTTAAGGTTTACATAATTGAATCACGTTTGCTTTTCAATTCAATTTAGCCCATTTCCAGCAATTGGTGCTTGAAATTAGCACTTTTAAGATTGCTTTGTCATACAGCTGAAGTTTAAAGTAATTTAGATAAACTACAGCCAGCCACCAACAGAGAACAACGGCCATATACCTACCTACCTATGAGTTACTCTAATGAAAAAAAATGCACGTTAAATTGTTCCGCTGTATTTGTGACTATTCTTTAGAGAATAATTAATCGCAGTGGCGAAATTCAAAAAAAGTGACGCATCAGTAATTTTTNGGCGAAATTCAAAAAAAGTGACGCATCAGTAATTTTTTAAGATAAAAGTAACAAAACTATAAAACGGAAAGTCAGAGGTATAGCGTAGTAAATGAGCAAGAAATAAGATTTTTTAGACGGACGCAGCTAAATAGGTACTAGTGCAGACTTTGAAAAGTATTGTATTGAGAATTGAAACAGAAACGAAACAACTAGGGTAAAAGTGGTGCATCTACTAGTACTGTCATGTTTAATTAGGTATTAGTATTTTTATATACATTACCTGTGAGCCATGTTAGGAAATACCAACGGAGTATGATTTTCCCTAAACTTGTAACGGACCAGTCAGCCGAAGTTGACATTTTGCACTCCTAAAGTTGCTGTTTGATTTAAACGAAAAATATATATCCACTTATAAAATAGGTCTACTCTGAAAGCTATCTAAAAAGTTGACCGAACAACACAAAACGAATTGAGAACAGTCAGATGGACTGTACTATTTTTTGCCTGGAGCTATTTAAAAGTTGTGACTACCATTGCCTGGACTCTTCTCTGGACTGAATGTCCTGAATAAATGTACATTATTCAATAACAATCTCAACTTCCTATTACGAAAGACAAAAAAAGCAGTCCGAGAACTGAGAACCACTTGACTTTTTGTACTGCGATGAAAGGGTAAATCACGGAACTTGTTCTCTTCTCAGTAGCATTGTGCAAAGCACTACTCTTGCCTAGTCCTAAACGTAGAAGCTCGTACCCGCACGTGTTTGCGCTAAAACCTATTACAATATTACCATCTCAATTTCTACAATTCCAATCCGACTGGTACAGAGTCCAAAACGACTTTTTTTGCAGCTTCTCTTTTGCTATTTACAGTTTATATTACAATTTAAAGTATGAAAGCGTAATATTTACCAAACTTTTTATCATTTATAAAAATGTTATCTGTCCAGCCTAATCATTCTTATTTATACATATTATTTTTTTAAAAAATGATTGATGGCTCTATTGTGCTTCCTTCTGTTGTTTTAGTAAATCCTCAACCAAACATGAAAATAGGAAATGATTTTTAATATTTTTGTGCTGAAAACAAGCTTTGTTCCTTTTTTGGGTTCATGCGAAGTAAAAAAATTAATAAAAAATGTACTAGTTTTAAAAGGCTATGTAAACATGTAAGTCTCGTAATAAAAATGCCATTTTTTCAGAGCAACAGCAAAATGGAAATATCTAATGTTCCAGGTACCATACGTGTGATATGTGTCCTTCTCACTTGAGTGTGCTAGGAATCATTGGGTAAATTGGATAAGACTCGTTTCATGCATGCTTAGTTTTTGAGACCCGAAATGTTAAAGGTAGTTAATTTCTATTGTTGCACTCAGATTATAAAAGATTACGTGTCGTAGGTCCGTCCAAAGTTCAACTTTAATGGAATAGGTGGTGATGATGAGAAATTTTCCTCTGAGTTCCTAAAGCAGTCGAATTTATTTCCCATGCTCGTCGGAAGAATTTTTTGCACAACCCACCACACGAATACATAATTAAAACCGTTGCAGTATATTAAATATGATAATCATGTTACAATCCACAATAAAACTGTTTCTTGTTTTGTGAAGAATTCACAGCAAACAGTTCAGCTTTCGGCGGACACAAATTTCAGTCAGAGAAAAAATTCGGGACACTATCTATTCCGAACTTTACATGTAAGAAAACGTCAAAGTTTTAGCTTGTCACACGTTTGCACAATTTACTTAAGGGGTCCCACAAAAACCGAAATTATTTTGCAAACCGCCTTTGATCTTGCCATTAAACAGTCACAAGCACAGCACTAGCTAAATTTGAGATCATGGGAACATTCCCATTCGTGCTTAGAGCACACACAGGAAAAAATTTTCTAGTTTATTTTCTAATTAATAAACTTACATGCCAATTTTACTGCTTGAATTTCTTCCCTTGAACTTAGCATAAAAAATGTGTTTATTTCAAATTCTAGCAAAAAATGAAATTCACCTCAAGCAATAAAAAAAGTCAAAATAGTTTTATAATGTCTCTTTTTTCTTTTCGTCTTGACACAAATTGTAAGACGTTCTCCAAATCATCATCATTATCATCCTCAGTATCGTCACTGCGTGTGTTAATATGGACGATGATAATTTTCCACTGTTACTTACTACTGCAGCAGCCGTTACTGCCAATGAGTTGAATAGTTAGGTACTTCCACAGAGATATAAACAACAGAAAATTGCAAATTTCTACCTGTGCCTTTTTCTACTTTTTGTGCCGATGATAATGTTCCTACTTGAACGACTTATGAACAATGAATGACTGTATTCATTGTTGTGACGAGACAGTGACGAGAGTAGCAGGCAAGTAGGAGAAGCACTTCAACGCTAAACAGTTACGCAGCCAACTAATAAAGGTGTTTTGTAAAGCGCTACTAACTGCATGATGAGGTCCTTTGTTGTTTTCTGATTAAAGAGTTAAATGCTTTAGCCCTTCTAATACATTTGTGTAACTGTAATGAGTAATGCCGAGAAGCTTTGGAAAGGATGTATACAATTTGTGATCGCAGATTCACATCATGTCGCTATCTGGGACTAGGGACTTGTTTTCACGAGAGATTGGAATAGAGCTGAGAGCTCACCTATGCATTGAGACGACGCAAAACTGCCTAAAGGGTTTTTTTTCACTACTCTCTAAAATCGGATGGATGTGGCCGTGGTATGATGCTGCATACTGAATACTGGCACTGGCCTGGCGTCTTTTGCTACTGCAGTATGCATAGTGCAAACTACTATATCAATATCGCTTCTTAATTTTTTATCTCATGCACTGCACAGATTTCGTACTTTGTAATGGGAGGAGAAACATGTATTCCTGCGCGTTCCGCTGTAAAACTCATCTGATTTCCATAACGTTGCCACTTTCAGTTTCATGCATGGTAGAAGATTTCAAGCACGTGGAGACTATAAAGACGAAGATTGTAAGCTGAAGAAGTAGTGACACAAAATCAACTTAACATCATAGGGGCAAGTGCAAATGATGCTCATATATAGTAGTAAAAAGCCTTTGTTGTCTATTTCTGTATCTGGGATTTTGCGTTACGGTGTTTTATAATAGGTGTGTAATTTCATATTCGGATGCTTGAGCGATCACCTTTCCCTTGCGTGGAATAAGTTCTGTAATAGTACGATTACGTATACCACAACTAACTATAAAGCCGTGTACAGGTCGCTGTGACTTAAAAGTGCTTTTGCCATGTCACTTATAACTTTTCATGCGTTCACAAACAACGACGATTACATCCATATAATAACATACATTGTATAGAAATTGTAAATGTGCAGCAGCTTCCATAACACAAAAGAGTTATTTTTAACGTGGTATGCGAGGAAGAGATGATGTGCGTCGTGCGTAGTGGAAAATGTTACGACTAAAGGGTGGTCTTAACTTGAGACTGTATTTTGTTTGTATTAAAAATATAAAAGTATTCTATGAACTTTCGTTGCATCCGGTGGTAGATTATACCATAAAAGGTCCTACCAAATAAGTGAGTTGGTTGGTGCTGCAAGGCAGCTTGAGCTTACAGACTAGGGGCAAAAGGCAAGCGAAGCAGAATTTATTTTTGCTGTACCAAAACCGGACTCAGATCAGATCAGACTCAACTCTAACAATCAAAACAATCAGGAATGTGTATGGGATGCCAAATGATTGTATTAAGCTTGCATATTGCTTTTGCGATCAACTTTCATGATTAATGAAGCTCACTGCGAAGTGTCATTTTTTGTCCATATTTGAATCTGTTAGAGCCATTCACTTATTATTGTTTGCACAATATTACATGCTTTGAATCCATAAACCAAAAGGCAAAACAGATTAAACTCGCTTTCGCTGAATTTACAAACAAAACAATGAAGGCGCGTTCAAGCACCTTTATTGCATGCATGGAGCAATAAGACTCTCGTTTCTATCACTCATTCAAATTCAAATACACTTGAGTTATAGTTCTCGAGTTTAGACATGAAAACACATGCGAATAATGGCATGGCGTGCTGCGGTCTCAAATTTCTCGAGATATAATTTTCTCATCTCGGTATTAGAGAATGAGGAAGTACCAGTATTTTCACCCGAAGCCAAAAGATCAGCAAGAAAAAATGACGGAGTGATGTGTAATGCTTAAATTTTTATGCAATAAATGTATTTTTTCTTATAGTACAGCTTATGTACAAGGTTTTTTCTACATTCATCATATCTTTCTATTTGTACTCTCTGGCCGGATAGGTTATTGACTTGAGTGAGAGCTCAAGACTTGGCTTAGCTTCTCTTTGTCTTGATGCATCTCCCTCATTAAATGAAATTATCCCTTCACCAGCCATATGCTGTTTTCATGTTTTGAAAATGGACCGGAAGCTGGTATGTTTCCTAGACCTATAATTTTTATCATCATTATTCTACCCTTTCTTCCACAGTTTTAGTTCTTCTCCAACAACTCTCAAAGTTAGAATTCAAATAATATATATGACAAAAAAGGATCTCTTGCCTTTTTACTGTTTTTTATCAAGTTTCATTCACAAGAAGAGTTACAAGGCCAGTAAATAGCATTGGCCACTAACTAAATAATAGGAGTTTCCACAGCACACACTCATTACGGAACGCACAGCCAGTAACGACAAAAATTTATTATATTATGATAAAGGACAGGCCCAAATTCCTATTTCCCCAATGCCAAGTCGTTTACTGCTGCTGCACTTGCACTAGAAACAAGACAATAAGGCAAAGCACAAACAATCGAATCATACTTACAGTGTGTGAAAGGATGTGTGTAGTTTTTTTTTTTGTTTGAGTGGACTTTGACCATTTCCACTTTATCAGCCTGTTTTTAAATTGCCATTTACCATGATGTGGACTGCGGTAGAATAACGACATGAGCGCTGCGGTGTACAATAGCCACGCAGGATATCATCATCGACTCGAATGTTACTGCTTGGACGTTAAAAAAACTGACGATGAAGACGCTTTTCGCTTTCCTAGTAGTAGTGACGAGATGAGCTTATATGAACAGGCTGAACCAAATATGACTTTCTTGTTTACGAGTAAAACGCTATCTAAGTAACATTGCACCATCAACACCAGTGATCGCATCAGGTAGAGGAAAGGTTCGTTTCCTTGAACGAAATTGCGTCCACTTTATAAACTACCGTAAGCGGACAAATGACATAAGGATAAGTGCGTGGTATAGCCTGGCCTAAATACTTGTAACTTGTCAAAAAAAATTTAGGTTGCTTTTTTGCGCAACCAATGACACTGAAAACGGGAGCGTTGATGATTAAAAAAAAGTCTCCAAGAAATTGTGTTTTAATGCAAATACAAGTACTAATTTTCACTAACTACACTTTTATGGAAATACAAATAAACGAGTTCAAGTCCACAGAAGTAAAGTAGAAAAAGCTAGCTTAGAGGAAAACTAAGTTTAAAATAAGTTAGTCCGATTTCAGCAAGAAAGAGTTAGCAAAAAAGTATTATAGTAGAAAAGTTAGTAGAATTGCGCGTTGTAAGTAAGAGAAGGCAAGAAAGAGTTTTAGTAGAGTTCTACATGAACAGTTGTCAGAATAGGGAAGTGGTCAAGATTGTCACTGTACCTCCTTTCTGAGCCAGCTCGTCCAAAATCGGCAAATCGATTCCAGTCGTGTCAGCGAGCAACACGCGGACTTTCATTAATATCATCAACATTTTTCCGCTTTTCCCAATTTCCTCAGACTTATTTTCTTAAAAATCGTTAAAAGCCGTTTGGCAGGAAGACTTACTGGAAAGTAATGTGCACTCGGTTGAGCAAGATTTTCGGTTTGCGGAAGAGATCAGGTTTCCGTTTTGAATCTGTACACGGCAGGCACAGCCAATTTTAGAGTTGAAAGTTTTTTTCCTCAAAAAAAGATTTTTAAAAATAACTACACACAGTGTCCACACCTCCGAAATATTTTTAACTTATTTCCTCACTTTTTTGTAGTAAATGCACAGTTCAATTCTTCACAAAAAAAAGAAAATGAGGCTTTTTGGCTTAAAGTGAAATGGACTTTAAACCCCAAATTAAAAATAGAACTGCCTCTGGCTACACTGAATCCTATTTCTTGAATGGGCATTCAGTTTCAGTTATTTTCCTACTTTTTCCTAGAATGAAAGGGCAGAATTCCAAAAGTTTTTTTGTATTTAAGCATAGTCCCTTTTCCGACCTTCCTGGTGAGCTTCACTTTTTGACGTCAGTGACCCTGGTAAAATCCACGAACCTTTTTTTTCAATTTTTTTTCACCGAGTTGGCCGCACATTTGTGGCGGATTAATCCTTTAATAACGATCTGGCTAATGATATTGGCATCCACCCCACGGACTTAGGTTGTTCACCGTTGCTCTCGCTGCACTTTATTAGTTTGGAAGTGTTTCTGTCCTCTGATTCTACACTGAACTTGAACCCCAAAAGACGCTTCTCACCTAGACATCATGATGAGATGACGTAGTTCCAAACCTTTGAAGACAGGTTCAGTCAGCAAGGTAATGTTTGCACAACGAGTCAAGTCGTACAACTGGCAGGGCGAAGGATTTCAATTTTTTTTCACCGAGTTGGCTGCACATTTGTGGCGGATTAATCCTTTAATAACGATCTGGCTAATGATATTGGCATCCACCCCACGGACTTAGGTAGTTCACCGTTGCTCTCGCTGCACTCTATTAGTTTGGGAGTGTTTCTGTCCTCTGATTCTACACTGAACTTGAACCCCAAAAGACGCTTCTCACCTAGACATCATGATATGACGTAGTTCCAAACCTTTGAAGACAGGTTCAGTCAGCAAGGTAATGTTTGCACAACGAGTCAAGTCGTACAACTGGCAGGGCGAAGGATTTCAACTGTTGCTTAATAATAGAGAAGGTACAAAGAAGATCTACGTAACAAATGTCTGCTTTACTTTTCACCTACATGACCAATCAGTCAGATCAGAGATCACTTCTAGAGTACTTCAACTATACAGTTACTGTATGCTACTGGTAATTCCATAATAATCCAGCAAGATTCTTTTTTTGCATGATACACCAGCACGCTACGTTACTATTACTACGTTACTAATTGCGCAAAAAATAGTCAAACAGCATATTTGTTCCGAGTGTCAGCCAGCACCAGAAAACCCCAAAATTGCCAATTGTATACGGCTATTCTGTATATGAAGAGAAACAGAACTGGTACGTAATACGTCAGTATTTGAGATTATCATGGCACTTTTCGCAAAAAAACAGAGTGCATTTTTTATACGTAGTTATTACAGTAATGCATTATACATTATTAAATACACTACCTGATTACTCGGAAGGTGATCTTGGGTTGTGGAAAGACACTACTACAGGACTGCAGTATGGAATCTTATGTAACTTGAGTGGAGCCTGCTTCGTGCTTGCTATTCCCCATCGTTTCTTGCTTCTTGTTTTTTTACATCTACCCAAAAATCATCATGAATGCAGGAAAGATGTCGATAGGTAGGATTTGTTTTTGAGTTTTTGTTCTTTGTGTAAGATAAATGTGCATGTATTCGGCTGCCTGAATCTTGAAGGTTACCATTGCCATTTAGATCTAAATGTGTGCATGAAATCTCTATTTGGTTTGCTTTGGTCGCTCTCAGATATAGCACGCAGGTACGGCTGTACGAGCTCACTACCGTGTCTTTCTTGGTTGGAGTATGAGTTGAGTTGATCAATTTAATTGGTTGGGTTTTCATGCAACGACTCTAATTACGCTCTAACAAAGGCGCTCCGTCAGAAGACGCTAAATGTAAAATGATGTTCCAGCTATTTCTAGACTTGTTATTCTTCCCACCGTACAAAACAAAGCCGTAAAAAGACGTTATGCCAATGGCGTCAATTCTATAATCAAGATTAGTGCTGGTCAACTCTCGAGCCAAATAGATTACCTACACGGACTGCACACATTGAACATCTAACTTGCTTTTTTATGATTAAAAATATACCAGGCTTTGTCTGGGGAAAAATTCTCAGGTGCACTAATTTATGCCAGTTTTGCTTTTTAGTAATTGCATTATTAATTAGCATGGGAAAATTCGAAAATTTTCAATTGCAATCTGTCCCGTCGCTCCCATGGGTTGTGCGTAGGTCAATTGTAGCCGTCGACTTGATAACTTTTTGTGGTTATCCAATGAGTCGCCTTTGCTCGAACGTGATCGTAGTTGTTATTGGAAGCTCTGAAATGTTCTCTAAATACCTAGCTTTCATAGACTGCCATTGCTCTCTTCAAGTATAACTGCATTCATATGACGTAAGATAGAAGTTCCAGAGGTCATAGGTACTTTAGTAATTGCAGTCGAATTGCGTAAGGAGCCATTTTACTTCTCATATTGTTTTTTGTGGGGTCATTATTATTAATAGGCTATCTGATTGTTACAACCATTTTTAATTTTTTGAATACATGCTATTTTAAAGGTAAAGTGGATGGATATTTGTTTCAGCACATTTGATTCCTTGCATATATGTATGCTTGTAGTGTATGTAAAAATTTTCCCTGCACTTTAAAATTCCAAACTTATGATTTTCAGCTTTCATTTTTCATAATTATATGTGATATTTTCCTGTACTTATTATACATCCTACAGTATGATGAAAGACACGCTAGGAAAAACCGACATTTTCAGCTATCGCAATTAGTTAGCCCAGATCGGGACGAAATAAAAACACCCAGTTCAGATACCTTTAAAATATGCGTTTCGTCAAGGATTAATCTTCCAGTCCAGACACATTGACTAATCCTTCCAATTACGGCATTAATAACAATGGTGAGTAATTAATGGTATAATGAAATTGGTAATTGAAAAACTTAAGAAATAGCTTTCGGTTGATATCTAACAAAGCAATCTAGACCATGCAAGTTTTTCTCACGCCATGTTCAACTTACCCAAAAAATTTGATAGGCAATGTCAATCAGTTGTCAGTAGCATAGCATACTTAAATAGGTACTTACCTATTTGAGTAATTTTCTGGCTTCTGCTTCTTGACACAGTGAGCCGAAGCGCCACGAAGTCAAGAAAGGGATATGAATGAATGAGGGAAGAGAATTTTGGTTACATAAACTGCATCTATCGTGACGCGGTAGTGCAGATCCTTGATAAATTAGGCAGTAGGTAACAGTAATCTAGCACGGACTGTTCCTTCTGCGTATTGACAATTCCTACAACTCATAAAAGAAGCTCAAGATAGGATGTGATGTTTTCTTCAAAAAGGCCAAGGATAAAAGCGAAAGTGGTAAGAAATGCATGTAAATAGATATTCGATCGACGAATCCACAATACTACCTCTTTTAGTGAAAAGCGAATATGACAGTGAAGTGAAAAATGAATGGATTATATGTACCATACAACACACCGCAAATATTACCCAAACATGTGCTTCGACAGATTACATTGATATTTGTTCTCTTTCCTATTGCCTACAATTTAAAAAGCAGGCATAAACAAAATATTTGAAAATTTTAATTACTGCTTGATAAATTTGTTATTGATGATTCTATAGATAGGTTTAATATTTTGTTGACGTAACTAATTTAATCCTTATAACCCAACTTAAAACACTTGCTGTTCGTGAGAACATCTGGAATTCCTTCAGGGGCAGATATACTGCGTCATCGGAAAACATGCCATTACTCCCAGTCTTGCCTTTTGACTTTTATTCATGAATCATGATTTGCATTCGATTAGTAATTACCTATGCGTACATAGGGAATTTGATTAGTGTTCTATGAAGGAAAAGAAGCTTCTAGAAGTCAATTAATTGCACACACAGTCACAATCAAGTCCTAATAACTTAGTCAGATTTTAGTATCCATCCAGTTTCAAGGTCATTTAAGTTGCAGATTATACACAGTCAATATGAAGCCAAGGTTCTTTCTGTAGTAAGTCATTGCTGTCAAAACATTGCTACATGGCATCGCTCTGTCGTAATACTGTGCAGATGGGGGAATCCTAGATGATATGTAAATGTAGCATGCACAATGTCTACTTTTTAAATCAAAATTTATTGTATTATTCCATCCTGTCTTAGCCTACCTCAACATCTAGAACCTTCTTTTCTACTGCCTGTCCATGTAACTTACGTAATCAAAATGATTACCGTTTTCAAACTGCTCTTTAAACATGTGAAAACGATCACGTCCACTAACTGGGAAGCCTAATAGCCCGAGGATCAATCGGCCTATTTGGAATTTTGGAAAGTTTGGAACTGGTTTTAGCAAAGAAACCAGTTTTTATAAAATATGTCCTACACCGTGTTTTCGTTGATCAGTCACAAAGCTACCTAAGAATTTCCTATTACCGTTTCAGCAAAGCTGTTTTATTGTATTGTTTTTCTTTTGCTGCTTGCCACGCTAAAACGTGTCAATTTTTTGTGAAGCTTATAATGCAAATTTTAAGAAAGCTCCAACTCAAGCCCCAAACATTTAGTCACCTTCTTCCACTTACACACCTGCTTTTTCATTACATTCGGATTTTTTGCATTACTGCAGTTGAGTAATCAGCAACTCCCAAAGATTGCGCTAATCAAACAAGCTAAAACTACATAATCTGAGCGACCATGGCCCTACTGCTGAAATTCGCTCATCTTGATCTAATATTATGAAGGATGTCTCGTCTCATTATCATTATGCATAGGTAGTGAAGTAGGCGCATACAGACACGAGAAACAAGTCTCTGAAAAGGAGCAGTCTACACATGACTCGTCTACCAATTGCTAAAGGAAGGACTAGAGTTGCAAACTTGCAAAATTAAAAACTATTTTTATCCTAGATTTTATTTAACAGTCAAGGAAAAAAAAATGTGCTATTTGAAGTTTAAAATTTAAACTGCCTACCTACATATACTTACTTATTAACTTATTATTACAAGATGTACATAGGTATAAATGTATAAGGAAAAAGTATAAATGTACCTTTGAGAGTAAGTCGAACCATTACTCTTTTGTAAAAATTCATAAGGTTCCAAAAACACGTAGCTTGACTTTCACGAGAATACGTGTGCTATCATAGTCTCAATCACCCATGATTTTAAATTGAACTTGGTAAATAGCCAATATTTACCTGGCTTCAAAACGAATTTAAAATGAAACTATCTAGATAGTTTTATGCATTTATTTTTTATACAAAACCTGTCTTATAGTTAGTTAATTGTATTTGTGTAGCACTATTATACCTTTTTTACCTTCTCGTGGGAAACGGTTTCGCAATGCAAATTTGCTAACAGTTCCTGACCACATTTTTAAATACATCGTTCCGATTGTTAAGCGATTTTAAGTAGGTATTTAATCAATGGAAAATTTGGAATTTGGAATACTATCATGTGTATTATAAAAAAATTAGTCGACCATGCTAATGATACGATTAGTTTAGGAATTGGGAAGCCAGAAGGCATGGAACATCAACAGCAATTTATTTTATATTCTTCGTTAAAAAGACAAAGTCAATTGGCAGAATTCGTGGCCAGTGATCATAGAAGCACAATTATTTGCAATTATGTTTTCCAATAATGAACGCATCTGTTATATTTTATGGTTGATGCATTTTCCATAATAATACTAACTAATACAGCTAACTGCTTAAGTAAATACAGAAGGCGGTGCGGTATGTAACAAACACTCTAGGTAGGCACATACTAATTACCACGATACGTAATTCCGACGTATCCATCTGTCTTATCTTAATCTTATAATTTCTTCAAGTAGATAATTCATAGGACTATAAGACGCAATTAATGAACGCATCTGTTATGTTTTATGGTTGATGCATTTTCCATAATAATACTAACTAATACAGCTAACTGCTTAAGTAAATACAGAAGGCGGTGCGGTATGTAAGAAACATTCTAGGTAGGTACATACTAATTATCACGATACGTAATTCCGACCTATCTATCTGTCTTATCTTAATCTTATAATTTCTTCAAGTAGATAATTCATAGGACTATAAGACGCAATTAAGTGTCTAGTGACTAGCTGTGTCGTGTGGAAATGTGTTTAATCTAGCTAACACCAGCTTCCAAAATCTTTGTACCTATAAGTTATAAGTCTCATTCATCCCTGCATAGCTTTGACCAGCCTCCAACTCAAAATGACTTCTTTGTTTGGAATTGTTATTTCTTTTTGGACTATAATAAATAGTCTTCTCCGTTTCAGCATCACATCTACTATCTACTGTAACTATTTTCATTTTTCCAAACATAAGAGACAAAGTTTGCCCACTTACTAGGTATTACTACAAACCGTACAATTAAACATGCAAAAAGTTGCAGTTTAGCTTCAAGCTTCCCTCAGAATTGTTCTCAAGGTCGCCAGGAAAAGAATGCCGAATGGTGTATGTCATAATTCGTCTTCATAATATACTCAATGAAGACGAATTATTCAGGCTCCCCTTTTTTACTGCTCGTTCATTTTTAAGAATTAAAGCTTAAAGAGGAACATGACACACATAATAGGGAATTGGACATTGAGCTATTATTTATATGCTAGAAGAAATTACTACGTGAATTTGTACTACACACTACACCTTTGATTCTCAAGTTCATAGTCCATTCTCTAAGATTGTTTTAGTGTGCTACTCTAGTTTTTCTCTTCATTTTCTGTAGTCAATTGCACGAACATAAGTGATTTGTCTTATTGGCTTCGACACGAAGTAGGAACGCTGATGCAGTAGTCACCACACCACGATGATGCGGCTAGCAGTGATGAATTCTTATTAGAAGAAAAAATTAGTAGACTAGACTCCTTCGTTTTAGCAATTTTGGCGTTTTTGCTCATTGGACTATCACCACCGCACATTATCATTCTTGTAGTTTACTAGATGATACTAATATGTCGCACCACAAACCTTATTCTCAATTTACCCCAATTTTCAGTTAGCTCAACGGCAGCATCGTTTTAAAGCAATTAGAGCATTTAACGCACAGTTACTCTTTATTTAACTTTTATTCCATCGCGCATCGTTAGTAAGCAATAATATTTCCACCAACTAAACTCCTGATTCATTTTTATTGCCTAAATCAGAGAAGCTTAGCTGCGCAAAGTTATTCAGTTCCAACCAAGAATTTTAGGTAAAAACGTAAAGTGCTATGTACATAGGTTTTCAAAGAGACGAACACTCATTAAACGATTTCAGGAATGCGTGAAGATATGAAGTGGATGTGTAAGTCTCTGGTGCCCTAGCTCAAAAAATAAGGATGGCACTAGCAATGAATAAAAGTGTATGATTATTTTATGAATGGTCGACTGTTATTCTTCTCTGTCATATATGCTGACGGTTAAGTTAGCTGAGTTTGGGTCAAGACCGTTCTGGTAACTACATTTTCTACGATATTATTTGTTGGTCCATTCTGTTACAAAAAATTGTATGCAGTGCAGTCATACATTATTCTCCTTTTCCATTTACTCATCGAGTCTTCTAACAATCGTAGTTTTACACAACTTTTTGTTAGCGATGTATACATCCTTAATCATTCAGACAAAACTGCCGGCCGTGACGTTTTCTATCCTCATTTTACAAAGCATGAAGTTACCACAAGAAATGCGCTTTGCAAGGATGTAGCTTTACCGGCGACTCGTTCCTACTTCATGTCCATTGTTACATGCTATAACAATGATAACGATAGCAAACCGTTTATCGTTTTGGTCTTATAAGCTTTTAGGAATGTGCGTATTATTGATATATCTACTTTTTTGCTTTAGTCATTTTAGTTCTAGAAGCAAACATAAAAAAGTCGAAGGGACCAAGGTTAAAGGGATCTGGTTTAAGTAGGATGAGATTATGAGATCAAAAGCGTTTGGTCTGAACAACAGATTCAACTTATTGATACAAATACAATCAATATTTAACTAACAGTGAAGAATGTCACGGTTTAATTATTCCTATTGACAGGATCTCAACCAAAACGAGAGCACAAGTTTAGATCACTTCTGCCTCTCGCCCAAGTTCAATTGGATTAGTAATTTGTAGACAGATGTACTGACATGATAAATAGGTGACTCTAATAATGAGTTGTGATTCTAATGTAAACCAAATATAACATAATTTTGGTATAAAAATGATTTATACTGACAAATTGACTAAAAGGCAGCATTATATGTGCTATTAAATAAAGCTACGCAAATCTAAAACAACACTAAAATGCTATAAGCTTTGTTGCTTATAATGCTTTAACAGTTTGTTGAGCGGTTAAAGGTAAGCAGATCATTTTATACAGTCATATAATTCTGCCAATGGCGATTGCTTATCTGCTCTGCACATTTATTACTTATCTGTGCCAGTGAGCTACACTGCCATAAAAATAGCCATCGAAGTTCGTTACAATGATCATGATCTCGTGAACTTCTAAAACCGGTGTAGGATCTGGAGTGTTAACTTTACAAGTAAACTGTTATTAAACTTAAACCTATATTAACGTTTAGTAGGAGTACTAAGGTACCTACCTAGATCCCAAATTCTCATTTGCTTCGTCAAGACCTAGTATAAATTTTTTGTTTGTTCTCGTTTTACAGTAGCAAGCCATACCACTTGCAAATTACTTATGTTATAAAACTATTGAGTCAGTCAAGTCAGTGACTGAAGTCGAAGTGACATTGAGTGGTTTTACTATTAATTAGCATTTAGTCAATTAAAAGTTGAAAAATACTAATCAAAATTGTGTATCTTTATAGATCAATTCAGCCTTCAGCGTATGTATGCATGGTACGATAATCTTTCTAATACATATAGCTTAATGAGATACGGTCAATGGTTGGAATTCAAAGTAGGAATTATGTATAGGTATGTGAAAATCTTTAACATTCAAGGATTGTTGGTCGTTTCCAAATACACCGTAAACTATAATCAGACCCCTTGTAATAATTAATGCGTAACAGTAAGAGTAAAAGCTTCCGAAAATTCCTTTTGCAAAGACTAATCACCACAAAAAGCCATCTAGATTCAATACAGTGCTTTCTCTAATCCTAATTATATTCTATTCACCTTGGACGGACGTAGAAAATAATATAAAGGGCATATTATTTAAATTTAGCCGAACTGATGCATGATGCTATGTGAATGAATGTATGCGACTATACTATTCAGTATTTCTGTAAAACTATGCTTTGAAAAGGGTACCTAAACTAAAGCTTGCTTCTTACCTCTGCTCATTATTTGGTTTTTTGGTACATCTATTGAAACTAGTAAAAGATGCCTTGAAAGTACCTACCTAAATTTTAAAAAAATAAAGAACATGATTACTTGAACTAACCATTGAACCAAGACAATCGTCTAAATATAGTGTAGGAATTTTTTCAAACTCTTTCGTTTCCCTTCCTTTCCTCGCCGAGCTTTGCAGGAATGTGCAGACAAAACAAAAAACGAGGAAGATAAATTTGTAGACTGGGTAAATGCATTTCATTATTTACTACAGTCCCATCCCATACTTTTAAAGCAGTCAGTGGTCATTATGGATTATATTAACTATTTTTATACTTTCAACCTTTTTTCTTGTCCTTTTTTATCATAAAACTGTCCGAAGGATTAACCCCAAAGCTTGCAACAAAGAATCCTATATAGTGTACATGTGTGGGTATGCAGGTATGAAGTAGGCACACCTATAAAGGACTCTCGGAATGCTAAAATCTGAGTAACTGCTATGCTTAAATGTAAGGTACTACGGCGTGCATTTTTAAGCGATTTGTCTTAAGCATAAGAATCATAAGAAACCTTTCTGAAAAAACCTTAAATTTTTTCCAGTTTACTGAAGATGTGAAAGGTTATAAGTTTCACAGTAGTTTAAAAAAAATGCTCATTTGCGTTTGAAACTTCGAACCACTTACTAGAAAATTCTATTCCCTTTTGTTTTTCGTACCCATTTCTCTAACCAATATGAACACTGTCACATTTTTCTGTGTTGTTGCTATTTTAATAGCTTTCGTTGAAGGAGGATCTTATCGACACCCAAGGCAAAATGGCTGGGGCTGGGGCTCTTCACCACCGCCACCACCTCCACCTGGTAAGTTGTGCATTACGTCTTTTCTAAATGTGAATTCGCAATTAATTCAACTGCTAATTTAATAAACTAATTCATTCAGCTTTAGGAACAAACGTCAGTATGGTTGGGGCGTCGGAAGCAATCGGGATAGCTGGTGCCGTTGCCGAACATGCTTCTTCAATTTCGGTAGCCGGAAGTCCTGATGTACCAGCCCTTCTCAGCCTGGGAGCAGGAAGCAACGTCGGGTTAGCACAGAGTTCATCAAATTACCAGCAGAGTCAAATAAACACTGATGGATCATCGTCGGTCAATCAAGGAAATTATGCCTCCAACGACGGCTACGCAAACGAGTTTTTATATGGCAATGCTCAAGGATTGGACGTTAATGCCAATAGCGCTGGTTGGTCAGCAGTCCAAGGTGAAGGTGCTGTTAATCAAGCCGATGTTCTAGAGCATCAAGGGCAAGGGGGAGCAGCGACTGGACGGTAGTTAGTGATTTTTTAAATTACGGAGCGTTCATTTAAAAAAATATGTTTGTTACTTTTACTGTTGATTATTTGTTTGTTATATAATATAGCCTAAAAGTATTGTTTTTTCAAAACTTGGTTTTTTCTATTTAGGGCCTATTAAATTAAAATTACATCTTGTACTTATTAAAACGCAATGGAATATGACAATTATTGATAGGTTCATTAAATCATAACATCATTCGATTATTATGGATTATTGAAAGGATAAAGGATATAAATCAAACCACCGATTAGGCAGAAATTATTCTCACTCTTTATTCATACACACACGATGACACAATTTCGACCTGATACAATGGAAATAGAAAAACTTGGCGAAAGAGGAGGGATAATTAGATAAATAATTTACAATACTATTGAAAGGATAAGGGTTATAAATCAAACCACCGATTAGGCAGAAATTATTCTCACTCTTTATTCATACACACACGATGACACAATTTCGACCTGATACAATGGAAATAGAAAAACTTGGCGAAAGAGGAGGGTATAATTAGTAAAATAGATAAATAATTTACAATACATATTTATTTAAACGCAATGGTATGCAACATTGCACCGAGATTTTGAATGATGTTGGCGCTCATTAATTGGTCCACCTAAGAAAAGAAAAATATTAATTTACCGTATCCGCACTTACTGATTAGGCAATTCAATAAAAAATATCGGTAAGATGTGCTTATACCACTTACTTGTTCCTCAAGATGTCTCTTAGGATCTCTTTTTCCAACATTTTTAATAGCCAACTGCTCAGGTGTCATTTTCTCTTCCTCTTCTAAGGCCTATGAGAAGTCAAAAAATGTTGAGATGCAAGAAAATAAAGATAATTTCTACTTTTTGTTGAATCCTAATCAAATAAAAATTAATTCGTAGGCATTGTAGAATAGTCATGTAAAAATTAATTAATACCTCTATAATTTTACTATTCTTTCACTATGTGATGTAAGTAAGCAAAACAATTCGGATAAGATTTAAAAAAGTTGTATTTATTGTAAGAACAGTACCTTTCACAGACTGAATGGGATCCACAACGACAGCTACCGCTCGCTCACTTAATGCTTCGAAACTCTGCTGAGTATTGATATCGACTCCAGATAACCAGCAGCCAAATCCAGGATGAGAGTGATACCATCCCACAACCATCTCTGGCCTACCAGTCTGGCGTAGCATGTCTAACATTTTAGCTTGGAAAACTGGATCTACTGCTTCTACACTGACCCCCTAGAATATAATTTATGAAATACATTGCGTCTTTAATTATAATCTACCATGTAGTTTTTTGCTACATACATTGTGATTGTGAAAAATGAAAAAAACTGACCGTGCCAGACTGAGGCATCGCAAAGACGTCGATAACTCGAACAGTATAATCATCCACAAATTCTCCAAGCATCAGACCCATAACTTCCATTGGTACTCCAGCCCTTCCATGTTTCAACATTTTCAAAAGAGCCAGCGACGAAATGTATACCTGCTCGGCAGTATCCACAATGGGACCATCCGCTGGGGGACCGCCTTGTCCCAACCCTATTAATAAAATATAAAACAGTGTCAGAATTTTTCGCTGTCAATTTTAATTGTCCAGTTACCATTCTTTACGCACAATTGCAATTTGCAATGTGCAAAGTACAGAATGCCTACAACACTTCTTAGTTGTCTAAACTGAATTTAAAGTTTTTACATACCTGGCATAGCAGCCCCAAGTCTAAGAAGCCGATCCATGTTCACAACTTTCTCTCTGGCTAACTATTCCTATTTAAATCTTCAAAAAAAATATTGATAAGTTTATTTTAAACCGATGTTGAATCTTCCTTCACTTGCAGAAAACAACGTCTTCTCTTAGAACGTAGGATATTTACGAATTTCGAAAACACTGTACACCTTGGGTACTTCTCCCCTTCTAAATTAACTTTAATGTTTTAATTTTATTTTTAGGCAATTTTATCTTTCTTTTGTAACAACACCGACCAGAAAAATAAAATGACAACTCATGCACTACCCACAAATAATATGACAAAAGCTATTCCTTTCACACATACTTCAACTGTACAGTATGTAGTTTCTGACTATGCACTATTTTGAAAAGCAGCTTCGCGGACAGAAGTATACTCTATGATACAGCCTCAATGAGCAAAGATTTCGAACTTCACACAGATATTGCTAAAGTGAAGTTGTTTATATCAAAATCGCAATGTAAACCAAACGGATCTAGATGATTGAGGTAACGTGATAGAAAATATTACGCAAGCAAGGCACATGTCTCTGTTGTTGAACTTATAGCAGGTGATTGTGATTGTGGAAACTTGAAACTGAATCATGAATAGCGAGTAGTGACAGGCGACAGGGATACGAACACGTTTTTTCAGGACTAAGGAAGGACCCTGCACGTAACGGAAGTCATTAATTTTCTACTGGCAGTTAGTTATCAGCAGATACAAATTGAGTTCTTGAAGTAAAATTTATGGCCCAAATCCTTCATCTCCTCCCGGCTTAAAATGGAGAGTAATGCCTGAACACAGGAATTTAGTGATTGTCGGAAATTTCCAATTTCTTGCCAGTACCAGATCATCATATAGTGGTGAGTGGTGGTCGATGAGCTGAGATTGGTACGGAAATAATTAAAGTTGAAAGTAGAGAATACGATGTCGCATCATGAGCAAGGCAGTTCAGCTTCCAGTCCTCAGCCGCTCGTAAGGAATCCCAGAGATAAGATTCGGCAGCCAACCGGTAACCCCAAGGACCCCTACGGGCTTGGTAATCAGAGAAGATAAATTTAATAAATGCTAACTCCAAATTAAATTATTATGAGTTAAGTTGAGATAAATAACATTTCTTGTAATCCTTTTATTGCAGGTGATCCTGAAGATTTATCCTTGCGGAAGGTCGAAAAGGACATAATGATTCCGATGATAATGAGGGATCGGGCGAAGCAAGAGAAGTGTTCGGATGTGGTTAATGCATTTACAGAATGTTGTAAGGAGGCTGGTGTCACGATGGTTTACTACTGCAGAGCTGAAAATAAAAATCTTAAGGCGTGTCTTACAAAATGGTACCAAAATGAAGATTTTCAGAAGGAGTGCACAAAACAGTTTCTGAGAGAAAGAGCAGAGTACAGACGCACCGGAATTAAAAAGAAGGATATGAAGCGATATCTGGCGTAGCGCGTGGAGATGATATGCTACGATATTATTTATGTAGAATAAGTATAGCTAACTATAAGGAAGAAGTAAATAAGTGTAGCCTTTTCAAAAAATGTACAGTAATAAAGGTCGCGAGTAGTCAAATTAAATGCAACCTGATATTGCATAAAACTGTAAACAGATTTTATTATGATTTCTTGTCGCAGAGAAATAAATCCCATCTCTCATGTTTTGTAGATTAATTGTAATCCACCCACGTACACTTTACAGTACTGAATCGAACTGGAACTGAACTATACTCTAAAGTAGGCACTTTATTTAATAAACATGTTGCTATTAATAAGAATTTATCCCAAATGAATTTTTTGCCTATTTCATACTATTTCGTGTACTTCAACAACAAGGGAATACATATAGGTAAAATGTTCTCGATACGATATAAAAGTAATTTATCTTTGAAAGTGTTAAAAGGATTCGGTTAATTGTCGGTTTAGTTTAGGCTAGCGGTTAATTTTTAACGCTTTAGTTACAAATACGAAAATGGTTTTGGGCCATCTTTATAAAAAGTTGCTATCTTTCCCCACGCTAAACCGAGAACGAAAATTGCATACTTTTGCTAATAAAAATGAGAATTCATCTTAAAAGACAAATTAAATAATATACATATGTATATTGTATGTGTCATAGTCATCGATCATCATAATGTGATATATAACTATATATGCGGTGGTTGATATGCATGTGGAAGTAGTATTATGAACATTCCAATTCCAGCACATTTTCAAAATCATCACTTTTGCAAGGAAAGCCCTTATGAAGAAGATTAATGATCATGGTTAGATGTTTATTATTAAGACAATAAAAATGGTCTAACATTATTTCAATAGCATCATCCTTCTAAAATGTATTCTGACAGCTACTAATGCATCTAGAGTGTTCAGTGTTCAGCAAAGGTTTATTTTATCGCTGCATGTTTTTTAAGGGAAGTTGCACTTTAAACGTATTTCGTGTATCCACAAGACAAACATTGAACAAAAAGCATACTTTCACGTTCCTGAAAATGCCCATAGGTATCCTCGTGTTCGTCCGCACTCCGCACACACATGTCGAGCTACTTTCTTATGTTGTAGCCAGCAGCCTAGCATTCGATGCAAGTGTGAGCTTATCTGAGCAAACTCTGATTGGAATTTTGTGGGCTGTTTCATAGAATCTATACCTAAGCTCAATTGAAAAATGAAACCGGTAATTTTTATGACAGTATCGTGCTGTTGCTGGATGTGTCTGCTTGTATTTCAGCCTGATTTTGTTTACACAGAGCAAATAAATGTAAAAAAAACCAGGTGTTACTTCAAAAAGTTCTTCACATTTATGGCTTCGTATATTTAAATTCGGATTTTGGGATTAAGAGTGTAGCATTTTTCGCCGATGCTTTACTCCAATTTCTCATCTGTAGAAATTCTACGTGGGCTGTCTACAGCAAGCAAGGCGTTGTAACTTTTACTCGGCTCTCTCGAAATTGAAAAAAAAGACATAAAAATGACCTAGTAAAGGAACCTCTGCAGATTTCATCTCGCAGAATATAACGGAACGCATTATTTGCCCGGTTACACTTTCGTATTGATATATTCTAGAAAACTATACTGTTATCGTGCTGCGCTGTCTGTGCTATAGAGTGCCTTCCCTTTCCAAGTCGGCTGAAGCCATTGCATTGCCGTATATATAAGACGATGCGGCTCATAATTTCTCCTCCACGTCATTATCATTTGGGGAGACAGCGAGGATTCCGCCTGCCGCGTTCTGCTCTTACCTCTCCTTCTAAAGCTTCTGGCTCTGCTAGCCATCTCAAAATTAATTGGGCTTCTGCTTGGTCCTTCGACAAACAGCGGAGAAAGCGTAATAATGAACACGAGTTGCCGTCATTGTTTTTCCATGCTAGCACAATTTTTTCTAACTTTTTTTTCGATGAAAAAATATTTTTTAGGAAAAGAGAACGAAGGCATTCCTCCACTTCCAATTTCAGACCTCTTCCACTCTTCTCGCTCACCTTTGGTCCTGTCACATCAGCCATTACCATCACGAACACAAGATCCAGCCAGCGCTGGTGTCGAGGTAGAAATCCGAAGCAAGTCATTGGCATCATTATCAGCATCACTAGGATCGCCAAAGTTGGCAGGAATTGGAGGCGGGCATGGAAGATTCCAGGGGAAAATGAGCATTCTAAACAGGAGACTACATTTATCATCATCACACACATTTATTAGGTCTTTGTTCTCAACTGCAGCACCAGTGTGGGCATCATCATCTCCTCGGCATCATTTTCCAGCTGTGAATTCAGAATTTTTTCACATCTCCTCGGAAGTACGCGAGGCATTGGCAGGGAATGCACCAGTAGTCGCCCTGGAATCTGCAATCATCACCCATGGAATGCCATTCCCTCATAACTTAGAAACTGCGTTCCGACTTGAATCCTGTATAAGGGGGCTTGTAAGTAAATGGGTGTTGACTAACACAGAAAATGTTGTCTGCTGATATGATCGATACCGATATACTCAGACTCCCTCTTCTCTACCTAGCACACTCCAGCAATTCGCACTTTCTTTCATGGACATGATGAGAAAATTGCATCAGCCACGCTTGCTTATGAGATTATGAAATTTCTTTCCTTTTAGTCTTTTCCCTTTCGGTTCCTTTTCGACTTTTATTCAGCCTGTCTTCCTGAACAACCAATAATGATAACTTTCTTTTCTCAAACTGTCTGAGACTACGTAATCTGTAAAACATGTCAACTTGAGTTGCACCTAACCAAATTACTCCCTAAATAAGTCATTTTCGCTAAAAGTTATAAGATTGTCCCTGCTTCGACTCTAATGTTTAGGGTGTCATTCCCGCCACTGTTGGAGTTATCCGTGGTCGGATCACGGTAGGACTTACTTCCGAAGAAATTGAAGTCCTTGGAGCTTCCGCAAATAAAAGCTGTGACACTACCATGAGCAATTGCCACCCGTCAGATCCAGTAGTGAAAGTTTCTCGACGAGACATTCCCTTTGCGCTTTCTAATGTAATGTAATGATTATATAATGTTCCCTTACTTATGCACCCACACTATTGTTACAGTCCAATATCCAAAAATAGACTTTTGTTATGAGTATCTTTAATTTATTTTTAGAAATTAAATGGCGGCACAACTGTCTCAGGAACAATAATCGCCGCGGTAAAAGCTGGAATTCCCATTTTTGCCACAGGTCTGTTTCACTAACGTTTTTGTGCTTTCCATTATTTGATTTCGTTTGCTCTCCTGCTTTACATGAATTGATTGAATTTTTCTCCGAGTAGGGGGTCTCGGAGGTGTACACCGCGGAGCTGAAACGACTTTTGACGTTAGTGCGGATTTAAAGGAACTTGGCCGAAATCCAATCGGCATTGTCTCCGCTGGTGTTAAGTCAATCTTGGATATAGGCAAAACCTTAGAATACATGGTACGTATCACAATATACAGTGACAATTGCGTCGGAATAGGATAAGCCTAGGAATCTTGTGGAGTGGAGCAAAGCAAAAATAAAATTTTGTGCTTTCTTCAATCCCACTTTGAGACTTATGCTTGGGGAGGGTGTAAAGCTGAGTCTGGTGAAAGTCGAGTTTTAACACATCTTTTAACATACAATTGCAGGAAACGGAAGGTATTTGTGTTGCTGTCCTCAAGAAAGGTAAGGAAGAAAGAGTAATGAGAGGGATAATGGTAATGAAATTGGTTTTGCTGACAAAGATGAATCGGAACAATTCACGTATAATAAGGACTCTTGTACTTCAAGTCGTAAAATGATATTCCAGCCGCAGCCTCATCGTTTCTTTCTTTGCAGAGGATGCATCAGACGCTCAGCGAAGTAATGGGAATAAAAGGAATATCCAAGAGCAGCTCGGCAGTACCAAATTCCCCTCATTTTTTACAGCCGAGAGTTCTTTCATAGCCCCCTACTCGGTTCGTAGTGAGAAGGAAGCTGCTTCCCTCATTCACTCCGCCTTTCATTTTCAGCTCAATTCTGGGATTTTAATTGCTGTTCCCATTCCAAAGGTATAGTGTTTTAGATTGCCCTAAAAATAACTTTTATTCCTAGTAAGTAGTCTGACGCTCGGAGAGTGCTTCGAACACCAAAGAGCAGTCCTAATTCACAAAAAACTATGAAGTATAGAACAAGAAGTATGCTTTTTCACAAGAAATGCATTCACCTATCAACTTCACAAAAATATCCTGATTGAATTCTTACTCAAACTTCATTAGACGCTGGCTATATACATTAATACTACCCAGACTAGCTTTCTTTGTATGAGGTGCTGTATAGTCTGCCCTGCTCTATTGTCTTATTGTCAGAGAAAAATGTATATATAGCTACATTTTCTTTGTCTTATTGTAAATGCAAACATAGACTTTCACCGAATAAAACTAACAATCAGTTATTGCCATTGACTGACTGATGATGATGTAGTGTTACCCTTCCAGAATAAGAATAAGTTGATCAGGACAAATGGAAAACTTAATATACCTATGTAGGTAGATAACAATGTAGGCAGTCGGCACAAAAGGAAATATCCTGTAGCTATTACTAGTCATGTACCATCATCTACAATACGGAATGGTAAAATGCCATTTGAAAATGGTACTGGCTGCAAGCACGAATCGCATACTAAATCCTTTTTCTCGCGAATTAAAACTTGCTAGTAGCTTGAAAACTTACGCAGCAGCGAATTTGTTCTAATTTGTCGAGAATGTCGGTTGACTTAATACGCAATTGACTTTCATTTTTAATGTTCTCCAAGTAGAAGACAATAATGTAAGCTAAAAAAGCATCTCCACAAACCCATACTCACGATCAGCAAGTAAGCTGTTACCTTTAGGAGAGAGTGTGCAAACTTCATTTGAAGGCGGTGAAAATTTCACATTTTCATTCATGTTAGAGCCAAGAGTAAATGTCTGTAAATACATGTTTTAGTAGCTGAATTCACTACAAGAGGATGACGGAAGTATAGTAGTAAATTATACTATTATGCGGTCAATTTATTGAATGTTCATGTCCATTTTACTGTTGTAGGAGGAAGAAGGAACCACTGGTAAAATTATAGAGGACGCTATAAAAAGTGCATTGGAGAAAGCCAAGGAAAGTTCAATCCAGGGAAAGGATATGACACCATTTTTGCTCAGTGAAGTGAATCGATTAACAAGCGGGTTGTCCCTCAAGGCCAATAAACATTTGATTGAGAACAATGTGCGGTCCGCTTGCGGAATTGCCACTCATCTTGCTCTTCTCCGAGAGCAGGACAAACAAAGTACGTCGTAAATGTGGGGGTCGTTCAGTTTGAATTAATCCAGTTTTGTTAATAATCTCCAGATGCTCACAGAAAGCTAAATGTTGCCTTTATTTTCGATTTTCTTGAGCATCTACGTATTTTATGAACAATCTGTAAAGCGATGGACTGAGATCAAGTCAGTCTTCTTGACTGAATATAGTGACTTTCTTACAATTTTTCTCAGCGTAAACATTGTATTCACGACCTTGTGTTTATTCCGATATTTGTCATGCTACTATATTGTAAGACATTGCCTTTTGATTTGCCATTAACTCGTTTTTTGGCATATAAGAAAGATGTACTTTCCTAGTCAAGAGAGAACTGCTCAGATTCAATAAAAATAAAATGTCTGTATGCAATTATTTTGCAAATGCTGGAGCTATTACAGAATTATCATCGATTCAATCTTTCCTCACACACCAAGGTCTATACCAATGTTTCTATCATAGGGATAAATTGTAGTGCCTATTTTTAGTAAATCTGGAAAATTATGCAGTTTTATGTCCCTAGACTAATGACTTTGCCTCAAAGATAAAAATCCATACAGTCCAACTGTATAATATTCAGGCAGCATTACTAAAACAGCATTATTTTCGGTTTATCTAACTGTGATGATTATAGTTTTCCCATTTTCTGGAATCAATAAATAATGCTAACTCAGTTGGAAGCTCTTCATCACATCTAGAATAAGAATTTGAGTACATATTGGGTTCAGATCGTGCATTGGAATTCTGTTTGAACTGAAGTAACGACTATGGTATTTCCAGGAATTTCT
Organism: Acrocyrtus sp. NNG-2020; assembly: GCA_027744115.1. Classification (NCBI taxonomy): domain Eukaryota; kingdom Metazoa; phylum Arthropoda; class Collembola; order Entomobryomorpha; family Entomobryidae; genus Acrocyrtus; species Acrocyrtus sp. NNG-2020. The sequence continues at coordinate 5,135 of JAHZND010000803.1, read as the reverse complement.
GTGGAATCGCTCCATTCTTCCCTTCTCCCTAGACGAGATAATGGGGAGGGTAGTGGTGGCAGTCAAAGTAGTCTGTCTCCTGGGAATGTGGAGCGTCAACCAAACAACGATGTGAACTCAAGCATGAAACCTTCAGAATTGGAAAATAGTGGACACACAGTGAATTCTAGAGACCCTTCCCAAGAATTATTGTCGGGCACACAGCTCCAAAAGAGACATAAGAGACCGGTAGGTAGACATAAAACATGTTTTTCTACATAAAAGCGACGTTACAAATGCATTAATAGTAAGTACACGTGATTTTTTCTACCTGTGCCAGAGAGAGTACGCGAGTATTTTCTAGCTCATCTGTATCCATATACTCAATAGCTGTAGCTACCAACACCAACCAACGTCCCTTTTATTGCGTCATATCTTAATTCTTTAGCCTCCAAAGAAACTTTTTTTTTCTGTCGCTTCCGCTTTGACATAACCTTTCAGTAGTTTGCTCGCACTGTGCAAAAAAATGAGTCCTTTGGCCGACAACAAGGCTAATGAGTGAGCATTTGCAACTCAGCGACAATCTAATTATAAAATAAAGTGCCACGGAGAATACATGGCAGTTCGTGTCCTCGAGTTTTCCCATATGATGCTGTAACCTTTCCATTTTTCGTAGGTTGTCATTGGAGGGACATCACTGGATTTAGTGATCGCGATCCAGGAAAAGGACATTGTGGTAAGTAAACTTTCAGTGTTGCTAGCTTTTAGCGGACGCACAAAACCAACAACAATTTCTCTGTCTTTGCGTCAATGTCTTCTTTCCACCTCGTTACTTTAGAAAAGTTGTAAATGGAAAAATGTTTGGTGGAATAATAGATTTTCCCTTTGTGCAGCCTTTTTATCTGCCTGCCCCATCCCCACTCTCTTTCCCTCTCTGATCATCAAACTGGGAAACGATTTTAGTCCGGATGTTGTTCATATGGTTGTCAATCTCACCTCTAGTCTCCTTTTAGTGGGGAAAAGTCCTCCAATGAAATAAGTGTGTGTGGCACTGAAATGAAAATCCTTTTTATGATGGGCTAAAAATTTTCATGATCAAAAGAAAATTTTGTTTTTGATAGTTAGGTACATAAAAATCTGACAGGCATTATGAAGCTAAATCTTGCTTTCATGGGATTAGTCGTAGTCACATCGATAAATAGTGAAAACAGGGAGACTTGAGGAGACACGGATGAGCACGTCCTTTTATGTGTACCACTGGCGCGCACAGAAATTTGAAGCGATAGTAAAACCAGCTTTTACATTAATGCTTGCTCTTCTGCATATTCATTTTCACTCAATTTCCATCACAGAACTTCGTGCACCACATTCTATCACAGTGTGGTGGCTAATGGATCTACCTTACATTGCAGGAGTCAAGTTTTATAGTGACGTGACACGGAAAATGATTGCCGCATATACTTTACTAAACTATACGGCACGGTTATATAATCCTCCTTTTTCGAATTGTGCTCTCCGGCTCCCCTCTTTCCTTTGAGAGTATCTGACCTCTTTTCAATAATTCCTAGTAATTTTAGAGTTGATCAGAGTTACTTTCACCTTGATCGCTACTCACAGCCCTTTCGCCTGTAAAATACTGCGCAGCGACTTTAATTTTATAGGTCTACATTCTGTAAACAGAAGATGAAAGGCTGTCAAATTTATTTTTAGCTTCAATTCAATAGCCACTGCAAGCATTTCACATCCGATGATGCAAAGACAAAATGTGACAAGGATCTATGGCGCATTGCTATAATGTTATACAAGCTAAGATCCACTTTCCCCGTCTAAAAGTGCTTTCTCATAATGCTTGTGTTGTATAACATCCTTCAAATGACTGCCGTGCAACTCATTAATAGACGAAGACTTAAATAAAAATAGGCGGCATAAACATACACTCCATTGTACCATATAGCAGGTTTCAGATGCCTTTTTCAATACGCTTTGCTTTCGCTCGGAGAAAAAAATCAGGTCACTTCCGCATCTCCGCAATCTACAAAAAAAAACAAATAAAAATAACACTCGGGCAGTATATACCTAATAAGTGTTATATAAAATCCAATTTGCGAAAATTTACAAAAATGCTGGACATTGCAAAATGCGGCATTGTAAATATTATAATAGGTATGTATTATGCATTTCAATTCAAAACTGAATAAGAAAAATCCAAAATGATCAAAGGTCACGGTATTTAACACAGAAATGTGACTTTTCAAATGTGTACCAGTATTGTCACAGTTTAATTATAGTTTTTGCCGTATCTTTTAAATCTATTACCATTACCAAGTTTAAGGACTTATTCCATACAAAAAGCATTTTTTTTGACAGAAACTGACTAGTTCAGCTCTGCAAGGAAAAGAAAATTATGCAGTCTAGGGACAGTTGCATATACAAAAACTAAAGTTTTTATGACCAGAGCACGGAAATCGTTAAAAGGTGCTTATTAATGCGTACCTACCTTGGCCGACACATAGCTCACTAGGCTGGAAACACCCTTCAGAATTTTGGTAGACGTCCACACTCAAGAAGCCCATTCCTTCTGAGACGTCCAGCAAGAAAAATCGACATGGTAAACTACTTTTGTCACGCAAAAAGGTTATCATTTCACAGGCTCCTCCATAAAAAAGGAGTTTTTCGCTGAAATACGACTCGGTATTTTCCTTTGGCCTTCACTGATAAAAAAACTACGCTACCGATATGATTGACTACTTTTGCGGCTAGCTTGAGCCATTTCAGTATGCTTTAGGTACTTTATCGTATTCATCATCCTCCCAGTACGATATAAACTTCCGGCGTCATTGATTTATATTGTAATCATCTTTATTAGTCAATCAAATTCGAAGTATTTAAACTTTCACCGCCCATTACTTATTTCTTCGTGAGAGAAGTGAACCTCCAAAATGCACATAAAATATTCACCAGTTTATGTCAGCGACTCAAGCAAATGGAAAATATACCTTTATGACTTCCCCCGTTATTGCATCCTGTTCACTTTTTCTTCTTCGATTGATGATATCGCAACCCACGCTGCAGGATGTAGGGAGAAATACAATCATTTTCTAGCCAATTTTCTTTCTTCATCTTATCTTCCTTTCTTCTTACAGAGCACTAAGCGGAGCGAGTTCCCATTTCCTTTTGCGAGAGCTAGTGCGAATGGGTCTGACAAAAAGGGCTTGTTTCTGACAAACGACTTGTAAGATCCTATGTTATACACACTAGACGCAGTAATAGTGCTGGTTTGTAGTTTTTGATTGCAGTTTGTACACTACTTACACTTTCATGACAAGGATTCTAGTTGAATACTTGCTTTCTCTACGCCAAGGGAAGCCCGCCATAACCGGATCTTTAAATGACTGACTGACCTTTCCAGAAAGTTAAACTCCTTTTCTCTCTCTGTATTGCATCTATATGTATGTACGATTTCCAACTTGTAGTTTTTAGTGGACATTTTTATGACCCCGAGGAAAAAATTCGGCTGTACATATGAACTCAGCTCTCTCCACGCTTTTCTGGTAATGATTCCGCGATGCGGAAGTTGGACGCAGAGCTCTTAAAAGGCAAGTGGCACTACGGCATCCTACATATAAATTTATGGCACTTCATACATAATATTTCATGGATTGACTCTTGTCCGCGTTACTTGTCCCCACTTTTCCTGTGCTTTGCTTCTTCCTCCTATAAAAACCATTTTTCATCTTTAATTCATGGGATGAAGAGACAATCATGCGGCACTGCGTGTGATCATGATCGATTGTAGCAATAAAATCGGTTTAATGAGAGCCTCTCTGAAAAAAAATCTGTGACATCCTGCAGCAATGAAACAATAGATCAATAAATTCCCATTTCTTTAAAATATGATGCTAGATTGCTTTATATGGCTTATTTAGTCTTTTATCCTTTGTCATGCCCCAACAGGCAAGTCTATTAAATAATCTGGTGCGCCATTGCCATTGCAGTGCCACTATTGCCATTTCGCGATTACTCGTAATTTGGCAGACCCAAGGACATATCAATATAAAAAGGGGCAAACAAAAAAACGTTTGATTTTTACTCATTTTGTTTGAACCAGAACCTGGACCACTGCACACAATATTTAATTCTTCTGGAAAGCTACAATTCTAGAATCCTCTGCTTGACGTTTCCTTTTCATGTATTGAACTTTCTAGTTCTTTAAAGGAAAAAAAGACTCGGCTCAAGAGCGCACAAAATGAGACATATTATCCACTTGTCGATTGCCATCTTTGTTGTCTCTCCCTCCTACCAAAAAGGAAACGAGTTGAAATTGAATTTTTGTTATAGATGTCAAACAGTGTTCTACATCCCGTCTATAATTTCGTTTTTCTCTGATGCTGAGTCCTTTCGAAGAAATATCGCATTACACTTCACGGAGATATTAAGATTGTAGTATTGTGCCGCTTGAGAGAGTGCTCGCTTCTGGGCATGCTGGGGCAATGATATTTTCTGATAAGATTGATTTTTTGGTAAAATAATTCCACAGCAATGCTGAAGTGAATGTGAGGTAGATGTCATATTGTAATGGGATATGATGCGGACATACTATATCCACCCAATATAGCCCTCTTATTTGTTTCTGATATTGAGACTTGTCTAGAAAAGAATGAAAGACTGGGGCAATTGTAATCTTTTACTTGGAAGTACCCCTGAATGGAACTGCGGGATGTGTGAACAGTTGTCGTTTCTCGAACATAGTCATGCTGGTTGCTATATTGAAGAGATCGCTCTACTTAAAGATTTGCTTCAAATAAACACAAATGCTTTTCATGAGCTCAGATAGAAAATAATCGTAATAAATAATTAATACAGATCAAAGAGACATCCATATAAGCTCCTATTGGTATTTAGTACAAAAGTTCGACAGCTCCCTGCAACATTGCACCACCTGAGCCCATAATTAATCTTTTTTTTTCTCATTTCATTCAAGTCAAATTGGAGACTTTGCCATTATACACTTATAAACGTAGTAAGACTAAATTTTTCCCGTCTCAAGGATGAAAAAATTTGTAATGTTAGCTTTCTTTGCCAACTCAATCGACACAATACTATAATTAGCATATAAATACATTTTCAAGCTTTTTTTCTTGCGAGAGAGCGCACTT
>JAHZND010000802.1:0-11900 GCA_027744115.1 Acrocyrtus sp. NNG-2020 | reverse complement strand
ACCCAACCAAACCCAACCAAACCCAACCAAACCCAACCAAACCCAACCAAACCCAACCAAACCCAACCAAACCCAACCAAACCCAACCAAACCCAACCAAGTCCAACCAAGTCCAACCTAACCCAACCAAGTCCAACCTAACCCAACCAAACCCAACCAAGTCCAACCTAACCCAGTTCCGATATGCACTCTGAAATTGGTACTAGGTTTATAGGTAGGTATAGTTGTGCTATCACGGACCATACACTGAAAACTCCGATATTAATCATATTCTTTTCCACCAAGTAAATGTAATGCAAGTCTGCAAGAGCAGACAGTTGCATTTTTCTGAAGACTTTTGTTTACAATGAAGCAGTTTAGCATAACTCCTAAACGTTTTCGTGTGCCTTATGTAAGAATCTGAAAAGTGGCAATGGCAATCGGACAGTATGGTGAACTAGTCTAAACATGCATGCACTACTACAGTATAAATTTTTTTAAAAAAAGAAATGAACAGTTGGAACACAAAAAAATATTTTTAATTTTTCATCATTAAAATCTGGAACCAGTTCTTCCATTGATAATTATACGATATGAATGGTAAAGTGTTGATGGGAATGCGAACAGAGCAACGCCGCTGGCGCTGGCAGCTCCTGCTCTATTTTCAACTCTTTAGCTTGAGGGTACGTTAATTTTTTCCCCTATTGGGTAGCACAAACCTTTATCATATCATATCATTGTTGGTTTGAACGTCTCGAAATAGCTGTGGATCTGCGATAAACTTTTTAACGTACCCCATCCCCATCTCCTTCATCACTCTCTCACTCTCTCTCCTTCCACCTTCTCGCGCAGAAAAACTGTATGAAAAACCTTCAATTATTTTGTTTACCAGGTAATTTTTTTTAGCATGAAAAATATTCTTTTTCTAAATTGTTGGATTGATGATGACGCAGTAGTAACAGAAGCACGTTTACTATTTCGCCACGCTCCTTTGGCTGCTGGCTTTGCCTTTAGCTGTAGCAACAGGATGGCCGTGTTTCAGTCAGCGAAAATGAAAGTGGGAACACTTCTCACTTCCAGTCAACTTTTAAGAATATGCATGTTCTCATAAAAGCCCCATAGAATATTATATCGCGAATTAAAGTGTTTATAGCAAAAAAATATATTTACAAGGAAAAAATATGATGACGAGAATAACTAAAACATTTTTTACAATGAAGTCGAAAATGAATAATGAAAATGTACCTAATATAAGTACGTAGTCGAAAATAGTACCTAATTAATAATAAAAATCGTAAAATGCATTTAAAGCCGAGTATGTGGGCTAGAATACAAACAAACGGTGAAGATTGTTGGCGTAATTAGCGCGAGAAATCAAGATAGGACACGGCTTTGGTTCTTGGCTCACTGCTACTACATAATTAAATAAAAATAACTCACATAAAACTTCATTTATCTGGATAAAAAATTTTATTCGCGGCGCCGACTCTACAAGAACAGATCTTCATTCGTGCCTATGTGAAACTAATAATCCCAGATAAAAAAGTAAAATAACAGCATGTTCAACTTATACCATTCGTTTCCCATAGAATGCCAATGAAGACGCTACTAACTTTCTATCCAGTCAGTAGTAATGGTCAGATTTCCAAGACGGAGAAAAACGCAACCGAAAATAATTTAAACACGCTTTTTACATGTCAGCAGAATAACCTTTTTTATTTCAATTTCTCTACAAAAATATTTTTTTAAATCATTCTCACTCCGCTGATCCGCTCGTGGCTCGTGTGTAGTAGTACATTTCATACTTACAAAGGTTTCTAGAATAATCTAGATACAAAAAAACTTCTGTAATTGTTATTAACATTGTCAAATATATATCTATGCTAAAATCTCGTATAAAAAATTAGGTGATAATAGATATAATATGATTTTTTTAAACATCTACTTGCGGTTTGCGAGTCATGCTCACATCTGTAAATTATAAATTGTGACACGCTATCAATAAATACAAAAACTTAACAGAGAAGATGCGAAAAATGTGGAGAGATGCAAGTAAAACGTTAGATATGTGTAGATAAAGCGAACACATTAACCTTTTCCCATTTAAAAGTTACTTAATTTTCGTGGAGACATGAAACTGTAACCCCACAGCTTTATACTAGCCTTGCTTCCGCAGTAAATTTGTAATTAGCAAAGTTTATAATTAGTTGAAATAATGTGACTAATCATGGCAAAATAAACTCATTCTTCTCCAGGCTCTTGAGTTTCGTAGCTGGAGCCTTGATCTCCTTTGGCATTTGAGTCAGGGGAGCATTGCACAGGGCATTGGGTTTGTTGGGCTGTCGTTGTCGCTGAACCTTCTGAAGTTTCAGGCGGTCTGGAGAAATTAAAAAATACAAAACGTGTTCGTTTACATTTACGTTTTTTAAATGGTCCCTGAAAACGTGTAAGTGAACAAACTACCACTTGAATAAACTCACGTTTTTAGCTTACACATTCTTTTTATGCATATCTGCAAACGACTTTAACTGCTCATATCTCTGCTTCTCCTTCTCCTTCCCATCTGGAAATCGAGTGTTCCATCTCGTCGCCCTTTCAGGATAAGATTGTTCCCACTGGGCAACGTGATACAAAAACTTGGCGTATTCCTTCATGTTCTGGTCGTCCACATCCTGACATCTTTCATGTCTTTTTCCAGGTTCCACCTTGTCACTGGAGAAGAGAATGCAATCCAGAACCCAAGGCTCATAGGGTCGCAGTGGATTTACAGTACCCACAACTTGCACCGAGCCCGGAGTGTCTTGAATGGGCTTTGATATTGGAAGATAGTCATAATCCGACCAACGAGCGTACACTGGCTTGCCCTCACAGAGACCACTGAGGGAAGCTAACAACGCCACTGTAACTTTAATTAATAGATGCATGATGACTATGAGATCACTTCTTCCTTTACTTAAATTACTTCCAAGTTCCAACTTCCGCTTTTCTATAGCTGGATAATGTTGACGTAGTATAACTGCACTTTTAGCGAGGTGAACTAACCTCAGATCCGTTACATTTGGAAAACGGAACTACATTTGTTGGGAGCACCACCACTGTTTTAATTTTATTAACGTTGCCCGTGCTAGATCGAAATTCAGTTTGATCAAGAGTGGCCGAGGTCACCTCACTTTTATACACTTGAAAGTTTTAAAAAATGTACTGCTCCTCCTCTGCTGATGTAAATCCGAGGGAAAACAGTTAAATTGAAATCTCAAGATCTGAGGGTGCACGTCATAATTTCCGGTCTACTGGCAAGAAGGAGCAAGCAACAGGTACAAGAGTTTTAGTGAGCAAAATGGAAACGGCAATTTTCAAGAAGTTCTTGGGCACATGGAAAGGTATGCATTCCGGATCTAACTTTGTGAGTCAGTCCTGAAGTGGAGCGATCTAATTTTTGCGATCCGCTTCGTTAAATTTTCTTTTCACTACAACTTCGCTGATACCGGACTATCATCCGTTTTTATAGTGACGGTTATATGACTATGCTGATGCAACGAGAAGCCAAAGCTACAACTTTGCAAAAGGTGAAACGGTTGCCACTCCTCCTTAAAACTTCACTCATACCTAGACGCTTATAGTTAGTTAGACGTTAGCACGCACACCTTGCTATACAGTATTACTCGCTACGGTTTCATAGGATCTGTGCCATTCACGGAATTAACTTCCAACCTCTCCATATATCATTTTTTTCTATACATGTAAAGTTAAATGCAGGTGAGCTGTAAGCTTAATGATAACTTTTGCTAGATTAAAGTTATTACCAGTATAAAATTCATTTTTTGATGGCCTTCTCCCTTCTTCTATAGACAACATGCCTGCGCGTGCCGTACTCATCCTAAAACATGGCTCATTTAAGCTCACGAACAAAATCTCAAAAGTTGAAGATTGAAAATGGACTCAAACAAAAATTGTAGGGGAAGTCCAGAGAAAATTGCTTAAAAAAGCTTCATACCATTGTACAATCCTTTTCTTAGTAGAATTCATCACGGCACAGAATTTTTCTAATAATAATATCATATATCATTTAGGATGATACAATTTCAGCGGACTGCATGGAAGCAAGCATGCATGCATGACTTTTAAAACGCTGCTACTTTACTCGTAGTCCGTCTTTTATTTTCCGTAGAAAAGAACGAGGGAACCATAACCAGTTTAACTGCTTGCTAGGTATTACGCTGATGACGTAAATGATGAACTTAAGTGTGTAATCAATTCTTTGAAAAAAAATGAAATGTACGAACGATTGAAGAGTATAATAAAGATAATAGTGAGTGGTATAAATGCATATTTTTATTTTTTTTGGGGAATGTATATCAGTTTGACTTGCACAACAGGGAAAAATTGCTGTACTATCTTGTTTCTTCAACGTTTTTCATGAGTTGTTAAATGTTTAGTAGGTATTATTCAGCATAAAATTTACTTTTATACGTGGAACGCAAACGTGATCGTACTTCATCTAATTAGAATAGAATTGTACTTAGGTTAAGAGAAATTAAGGGTTAACATTTTTACTGCTGTAAGTAGAATGTCCGAGAAAATTAAATTCTGATGCTGCATGCTGGTTTAAATTTGATATTTTTTTTAAATTACAGGAAGATAGTAAAATATTAGGATAGAGAGAGCCTATTAAGTTCACAAGGAAAGATTTTTGCAAACTTAATCGTGGCTTGATGGTACACTTGATCAAAATTAAATGGGGACCGAATATTCCGTTCGTTTCTGAATTTACAAATTGGAATTCCCTTTATTTATCCTACAAGACAACTTTACAGTTACTACTTGGGCAGTGGGAAGTATCAGCATCCGCAAAAACTTTGAGAATTACAGATATATTTTCTACAGTAAAATCATCCTTGTTCTTCTAATAGCCTATTCATCCTGCATATGTATTAACATATAATTTATGCACAATTTTAGGGTGCTTATTTCGACTTTCTAGAAATGAAAAACGTAGTCGGAATCAGAACCGTAAAATTGAGTAAAATCATGAATTTTAGCAAAATCCGCTTACCAGTTCTCCATTCATATACCATTTATGGTAGCATTTTTCACTGATTTCTTAGCTGTTTATATTTAGCAATAGTCTTTGTTGCACATACAAGGTACATGGACTGTATTAATATTCCCATTTCCATTTCCAGATGTACTGCCATTGAGTCGTGCAAAAAATGAGGGATAAGATTAAATCCACATAAAAAATTGTTTTTCATCTCGTATTGACAGCTACACACCTCAACCTGAAAGCAGCGTAAAACGAAATGAGAATTATTTATTAAATTGAAATTTCCTTGAAACAGGATTTATCATTTGTAATAATTGTTGAATTCATTTTTTTAGTTAATAGATTGAATTATATTGTATTAAAAAAACGATATGAGTGTGCCTGACAAAAAGAACAGGGACGGGGAAAGGGAGGTCAGCAAGTCCGAAGAAGATGACTCGTGCAAAAAATGAGGGATAAGATTAAATCCACATAAAAAATTGTTTTTCATCTCGTATTGACAGCTACACACCTCCACCTGAAAGCAGCGTAAAACGAAATGAGAATTATTTATTAAATTGAAGTTTCCTTGAAACAGGATTTATCATTTGTAATAATTGTTGAATTAATTTTTTAGTTAATAGATTGAATTATATTGTATTAAAAAAACGATATGAGTGTGCCTGACAATAAGAACAGGGACGGGGAAAGGGAGGTCAGCAAGTCCGAAGAAGATGACTTAAATGAAAACTTGCCACGGGACCTGAGTAAGAAGAGAGAAGAGTATTTGAGTTGGCCAGACTATTTTATGGGCGTGGCTATGCTGTCCGCAATGAGGTCAAAGGATCCTTGCACACAGGTACTTATGACCTTTTACTTTATGACAGGTGTTTGCTATTCCTTCCACTAATCACTAATTAATAGTTGGCGTTTTTTCATATGAACATTTTATTTTCAAGGTGGGCGCATGTATAGTCAACGAGGAAAACAAAATAGTCGGAATTGGCTACAATGGGATGCCCAATGGGTGCAATGATGATGAATTTCCGTGGGGGAAAAGGTCTGAGAAAAAGCTGGAAACTAAGTATATGTTCGGTAACGTGAAAGTCTTGAAAATACTTTAATAATTATGTCTCTTTTAGCGTGGGTATCAACTATATAATTCTGCATATGATTTTATAGTGTGTCATGCAGAGATGAATGCAATTTTGAACAAAATTGTTGGTCAACTGAATGGCTGTCGTCTGTATGTGGCGCTCTTCCCGTGTAATGAATGTGCCAAACTTATTATTCAGTCTGGGATTAAGGAAGTAAGTAATAATCTCAAAATCTCAAGGTTGCTTAAAGTTATATCATAGTACTATCCTACATGCACTATATAAAAATTAGAGTAAAAGCTGTCTGAGATTCTGCGTGTCACATTTTTGAGCTAATCAATTCTAATGGCAGTATGTAATTATATTAATCATTATTTCATCTCATTTCTAGGTAATTTATCTTTCCAATAAGAACTGGAATCAGGAAGGATGTATTGCAAGTAGGAAGATGTTTGATGCGGCCAAAGTAAAATACAGGTAGTACATTAAATAGTAATGTCAATTAATTCGAGTCCAAATCTATCAGTAGAAGGAAACTTATTTTAATGTATGAATGTCCATATTTGAATTTTAGCCACTACGTCCCAAAAAGCAAAACTATCGTGATTGATTTTGAATCTATTGATTGGAACAAAGATCCACAGTTACCGCCATCTCCTCAGAGCAAACCATAAGAAGACCCTTCAACAGAAAGATACCACCTTTTCGGAAAATAAATTTATTTTAAAAAGTGAGAAATTAAACTTCTTCAATTTCGATCATCCTAAGTTGAGGTTGAGGACGGATTTTCCAATTTATTATGGAAGCAATCAAGTGACGTCCTTGGTCCTTGTAATAAACCATGATCATAATTCTCAAGATAATCGATGATTTTCGTAATCATTTTGGTTATGGCCAGGCCGGGCGTTCTATGATTGTTTCCTAAAAGCGTTCTCAATCTCAACTTTATTAGGTTTATCGAAATTTGAGAACTTTAACTATTTTTTATTTTGAAAATGACTTTATGTACACGACCGGATAACATAATAGGTATATATTTTTTTCAATTTTTCATAGTCTGTAGTTCTACTTTAAGGTAAAAATTGATTAAATTTGTAAGCAAAATGAACAATGGAATATAATAAATTTTTTAAAGAAAAATTAAGCAAAAATATGTATTCTTATCGGGAAAGTGGAGAGGGGCAATGTATGCTAAAAATAAAATTTCAAATTAAATCCATGGGTATTAGACCTGGGCAGGCGTGCGTGGTTAACGATGCAGAAATGAGACTTCTGTCATCTGTCGGGGACGTAGGAGAAAGAGAAGAGTCTCAATGACTCACTATAGTCTATAGTTAATGCTGTGTTAATAATGCATTAATATTAATGCTGTGGTGAATGCTATAAATAAAGTTAGTGGTGGTATGTTGTATGGGTATAGTATATGTACTACATGTAATTATGTATGTGTGAGAATTTTGTGCATTGAACAATGATGATGGAGACATGTACATGGAGAGGTAAAAAACGCTTATTTTGTTCAGGGTGTGGTGTAGGTAGTGTAGTTGTATAGCATAGCTTTTCCATACAATGTATGTACATACAATTACAATACAAACTGGCTCTTCGTTCCATTCCTTCATCCTTACAGCTGCAAAGGTGGTTTCACTCAGATAGATGAAGATGAACTGAATTGAATATTGAATCTCTTTTAAGAATTTGGAACTACGCCCTTGCTAAATAATACGTGAAAGTGATTGCTTTTCTAAAAGTTTAAACTTATCATATTCCATCATATTTTTTATAATTTACTGGAAATTTTTGAAAAAGGTTTGGTAAGAGTGAATTTGTGTAGGCTTTGCCACTCAGACTCAAGTCACATAGAAAAAGGTAGGTATTATGGCGTATAGAATTTTTGGATTGTTTTACTTTAACTGATCATATTTTTAAAAATCAATTAACAATTTAACATATACCATTTGCACTATACGGTAAAAAATATAAACACGTATCTATGTATGTATTTATGATAGAGAGATAAGAGGTGGAATTGGATAATTAACATTTTGTCATCTTCTTTTTTCAGCATTCAGCATTAGACTTCAAAAACTTGTGCCTGCTTTAATTCTCAAGAATTTATCCTTATCACATCAACTTTCAAAGGCATTCCAGTAGTAAACAAAGAACTTCAAGATGGCACTCAGCGATGCAGATGTTGCGAAACAGGTCAGGTATCCTTATTGATAGTCTGGCAGTTTAATTAAAAGTTTTAATACGAAGTAATAATGTAACTTTACTCATTCTCTTAAAAATATTTAATAATGTTAGCAAGTTAGCAAGGTACATTGTTACAATTTGAGTTTTTTTTATTTACCAGTCAACAATCCAACATGCTGAATGCGGCTCGGCTCAAGGTTTTGAAGGCCCGTGAGGATCACGTTGGAACTATGCTCGATGAGGCTAAAAGGCGTCTTGGAGATATTACTAAGGACCCTAGCAAANTTTTGAAGGCCCGTGAGGATCACGTTGGAACTATGCTCGATGAGGCTAAAAGGCGTCTTGGAGATATTACTAAGGACCCTAGCAAATATAAGCGACTTCTTCATGCACTCATCACACAAGGTTTACTGCAGCTACTTGAGCAGAACGTGCTGATTCGGTGTCGCCAAGCTGACCTTGGTATGGTCGAAGAGGTCATGGGTTCAGCGAAGCAACAGTATACAGAAAAAACTGGGAAGGATATTAACTTAAAACTAGACCAGGAAACGTTTTTGTCTGCAAACATGTAAGTAAATAGCTCCAAGCGCAATTTAGTTTTTTAAAGCGTTCTTCTCATTGCTAAAATATAAAAATCGATTGACATTTTTTAAAACTTTTGGCTATAGATGTGGTGGAGTGGATCTTCTCGCGCAGAAAGGTCGCATAAAGGTTTCTAATACTCTGGAGTCTCGTTTGGAAATGATTGCGAAACAAATGGTACCGGAAATTCGAACCTCACTGTTTGGTCGCAACGTTAACCGAAGATTCACAGATTAGTCAGAGAGATGGATTAGAATAACTCAAAAAATGAAGCTATACCAAGGTCCGATAAAACATTCATTCAACAAATCTATTCCATTTATTATAGGAAGTCACTTTAGAACATTTAGAAATAGACATTCAATAAATATACAAGCTACAAAACCAAACTAATGTCTAAACTGTAGTAGTGAAACAAAAAATATATCCATAATTATATATGTCAATTTACATACATAGTTGAAATTGTAATTCAAAATAATCTGTGATGTGATGTAGTGGTTCAGTTCTAAGTTTAATAACGCTGTGTGAAGTAACCACCTCCTTTGATTTACGAATTGAAATGGTCGTCGCAGGTTTCGCCCACTATAAATGAAAATAAAAAATAAAATAGTTCAATTTAAAAACAATTTTCAGTCAAATTTCGCCAGTCATAAACTCTGCATTATTATTATACATATAAGCCTTTTTATGTGAGGAAACCACCGATCGGACTGATTAATATGAGATAAAAGATTAACAACAAACTTAATACTTACGAAGTGGCTCTCAGAAGTAATTTTTCTCTACTAAATTCCGATGGTCCCTCAGATTCACCTTGTAGGCAGTCCGACTCCAAAATTATGTCGCAACAGGTCATAAGTCTGTGAAGCTGGATACTGACGAGAAACTCTGACCATTTTTCAAACTCGGAAGGCGTATATACATTAACCTCCTTTTCCACTTCCTTTAATTTAAAAACAAGTCACATGAACTAAGGAACATGGCACAGGACTATTGTAAAATTATAATTTCTATGCATAATGATGAAATTATGAGTATTTGAAAATTAAACGTACGCGAATGGTAGCATCGCTGCTTGCGTTACGAAATTTGCCTTCGATGTCAAGTTGCACGCAAAAGATCGAAGGTACCATTGGAAAATCCATTTTTACAGAAATTAGGGCTGTCATTTTGGCTGCAATCAATTTAAGAAAAGGACATATTATATAACTATCACAATCACATTACGAAATTATATTACCTATACATTTTTAAAAACTGTTGAAAAGGAATTTTACCTGTTCCTCTTTGAAGAGTTGCTTTGAAAAACATATCTTTCACTGATACTCCATCACATTCTATCAACGGCATTGTAAACTTGTGACTGCAATACGTTTCGAAATCGATAGTCTCCCACGCAAGAAAATTTGTAGAATTCTTTTGAGGTAACATTTCTTTTGCAGGCTGTGGAATGTTGATGTTCTTTGATTCTGTTGATGACGATAAGATGAGTACAATAGTGATAGTTTAAAAATAAATTGAAAATATCCTAAGTAGGTAGGTGTGTCTACTTAAGAATTTGTCTTTCGTTGGAATAGTCAAATAGTCAACAAAAAGCTAACTCACCCAAAGATCTTAGTTGATTCCACAATTTGGTCTGGTTTGTCAGACGCTTTCTAATACGTTTCAATGTCCCCTCAATATGCTTACAAGCAACCTCCATGGTAGCTTGAACTTCGTAATCTTGTCCAGTTTTCACTTGTTCTGGAAATTCAATTCCACATATTTTTTGCGCCCACACGTATGGCTTACCGATGTCTTTTAGGTAATTTTTAATTGCTGTTATGTCCCAATTTGTTTAGAGTAAATATATTGGCTGGGTTAGGGCTATCCATTCCGCAGTCGTTTGGGAACAATTCATTCAGCAAAATGTCAGACTTCCCAGATAACGATGCTCTTTACAGAACAATAAAGAAATATATTAGCGTAATTATTATTACTAAAATACACAAGAGCAAATAAAGAGACGCTGGTTTATTAAAAACTTACGATGAAACACCGTCAGCAGAATCCCTTCGCACTTTAGATAAGACAGTTACAATTTTTAACCTAGTCAGGTAAAAGAAGCTAATGGTGACACTTTCACTTCCTTTACTTTTCACAACCCAGTCGATCCATAGGGGATGTTTCTGAAATGCACGTTTACGATTATCATCTAGTGTCATTCCAACTGATGTTCGTTTTCTCAAAGAACGGCGTTCAGAAACCTGAAATACCATTGAAACAGAAATTAATCATCTGCAATCGGTAGTTTTAAATGTTTCTCATTTTTTCAATAATTTATCTGAATTTTTTCTTATTTTGTAGAGCGTAGGACGTGGACCTGATTGTATATTATACTCTATTTTATACAAGAATTGTTTGCAGTTTGTAATAAGCATAATAATAATTGAATAAATTCACCTCTCTTTCTCTTTCCTGCTCATTGTTCCTCTCTGTATCAGACTCTTCGCGTTCTTCCTCATCCTCTTTAACAAGACCTCTTGCAGCATTAACATCTCCCCCAATTTTTACGCTAAAGTATCGTTTTCCACCTAAAAAATTAAATAAACCATATTGATATAGTAATAATTATACATTATGTTATTAACCCACTTAATTTCTTCATTAAAAGAACTACAGAATCATCAAATATAAACGTGTATGTATCATATTATTTAAAAGTTAAGCAGTAATATATTACCGGTAGACTCTTGGTAGGCTTCAGACTGGACAAATAAAGCAAACAAGGGAGCCGGCAGATATCGTGAAATCTCATTTCTCGTTTTCTTAGCCGATATATCCAAATCAAAGAAATCTTGCAGGGGTAACGTTGCCTCCTGAATCTTTTTTAGTAGTGGACCAATGCTATCTAATTTAGCTTGCTTTTCCTCAATACTTTTCGCGATTACTTCTTTTTCTTTCTCTAATGCACCGCACTGTTCTGTAAGCCTTTCTCGTTGAATGAATTCATATTCAAGTCGTGCAATTCTGAGTAAGTG
>JAHZND010000801.1:0-14729 GCA_027744115.1 Acrocyrtus sp. NNG-2020 | reverse complement strand
GTCTGGTCAAATATTCCTTATGAATAAATCCATGTTTTGGAATGCTCAGCAGCCACTCCAGCAATCTCATGACTAAAAGTAGGTAATCTGAGATAGAGGGTAGAAAGGTACACGACAATGTTTCATGTGATTATGCTCTGCGTGTTGACATTCTGCCAGCGTTATGAAACCTGATATTTTTTTTCTGCTGACTGACACAAAAATATTATTTCGAAACCCTTTAACATCGGACTGGCATTATATTTTACTATTGATATTTTTCTGATATGTGACATGAGAAATGTCAACACTCATTAGGCAGACAATAAAATTTCTTATTTTGAAAAGGGTGCAGGTGCAGATGCACCAAAACAATTTCCCCAACACTAATCCCTAATTCTCACTTCTGATAACGAGCTTATTTCGAAATTTGTCGTCGCAAGAAAGAGCATTCCTATACTGTGCTAAGATAAGTTCAGCATTCGTTTTTAGGACTGAGATTGCGCTGCATTTCTATTTAGTATTCATCATCCACCTTTCATACGAAATATACATTGAACAGCTCAGATATCATAAAGCTTATCTGCTACTACAACTGTCTGCATCATTTTTCATGAATATCAAAGCAGAGCATTGTGCGTTTATAGTTTGCGATAAGCATATACAGCACCCAACTTAGGTATGCAGAGGGGCGAAAATGCGAGAATAAAATGGGACTACTGCACTGCTCGCCCTTATCGTACATCGGTTTCCACGCTTTAAAATATACAGGGTGAAATAACAGAGATAAGAGATAAGTTTCAATTAACATACACGCTCACCTTATTTACCTGGCATAGATGCCGTGAGTTTAGCCTCTGACGATAAAGTGCACTGGCAGTAGGAGCGTTTTCATTTGCCTTTTTTAATATATTTTGTGAGGCTTCTCGTCCTTGTTTATGCCACTACTCAAGTAATACTCGTTTCCCATGCACGCTACATATTGGCATACAAAAAAAACTAATTCAGGTATGCGCTCCCTAGTCTGGTCAGGTAAAACTGATGTGTTTTTGCAATGCAAGGAGAGGACACGGCACTAACATCGCGCTATATTACTCACAGTTATATATGAAAACTTGTTTGCGTATTAATAACCATCAGTTGACTCTAAACACTCCATGTGTGGACACAACGGTGTCCTGTGACTGTGACTAGAGTACCTTATGACTGCAGACGGACCACAAAGTGCAAAGTATTCGCTTTTATCAAGTCTATAAAAGTAGTCAATTTATAACTGCACATCAGATTCATACTTTAAAGTGTTAGTGTTCTAGTTGCAGAGACTGCAAACAAAGTGCCTAGCATATACTAACGATGCTTGACATCATGATCAGTTGATCACATAATGTAGAATTTGCAATTCCCTTCTATAAGAAAATTTTGTTATTTTGAACATTACACAAAATATTAATTTTTTGCGAGTGCCAGCAAAAACATTTAGAGAGTGCGTTTATTTGAACTAATATTTTTCGAAATTTTTTCAGCAGTTATTTTAAAATTACATTTCAGGATCCAGAAACATGGAAATTCTAGCTGTTAATAGTTGGACAATGGACAGTACAACAGTGAAAAGAAAAATTGAGCACAGATGCGAATTTTATTACCTGTGTAATAGACTTTAAACTGACTGCATAAAATATTTAAGTGTGTCTAGTATTAAGTTAAAAGTGACAAAATGGACTCGAGTGATTTAAAAGACTTGGAAGATCAAATTGTCAAGCATGGAGAAACCGCAAAGGTATACGAGAATTTCATTTTAAAATAAAATAATTTTATGTAATTTAGTTTTCAGTTATTTTAAATGTAAGATCTACCATTGCCCCTTTCCCCAACCATCAACAACCCAGAAAAATGGCTTCATAATATTCCGATACCCATTTGATTTTATTACGGCCATTATGCAATGAAAAGTCCGCCCTGTAGACACCATCTCTTAAACGTTAAAAAGTAAAATATTTCAATTGAATTACTAATTTCATATCTGTGTGGCTACAATGTTTGAGTGATCGGAGGTGTGCATAGTAAATGAGCTTATTTTAAATGTAAGATCTACCATTGCCCCTTTCCTCAACCATCAACAACCCAGAAAAATGGCTTCATAATATTCCAATACCCATTTGATTTTATTATGGCCATTATCCAATGAAAAGTCCGCCCTGTAGACACCATCTCTTAAACGCTACAAAGCAAAATATTTCAATTGAATTACTAATTTCATATCTGTGTGGCTACAATGTTTGAGTGATCGGAGGTGTGCATAGTAAATGAGCGTAGAGTTGCGTAAGCATCTACAAAATAAATGTCTTGCTGAGATTTTTTGATAGCTGAAGGGCATTTTCAACTTGGAGTTAGTAGAAGAAACAAACTACAAAGTATCCATGAGAGGTTTTTACAATGATCGTAAAATAATAATGAAACTTTTTTTTTGATAGCTGAAGGGCATTTTCAACTTGGAGTTAGTAGAAGAAACAAACTACAAAGTATCCATGAGAGGTTTTTACAATGATCGTAAATTAATAATGAAACTTGCTACGTGAAAAAGCTGCAGCACTGTGTCGGGTAGCAAAATTACAAACGCATTCAAATCGTTTAATAATACACGCGCTGTATATACGTTCATGCGTAGCGTAAGATTCTCCAAAATAAAATATTTTTTTCAGCGAGTTTCTTTTACCTGGAGATATCCATCGATAAATGTTTATGGCTGCTTCATGACTGGACTGTGCGGTTCTCATGAAAATCGTAAGAATGAAAAATGTTGGAGGATGCTCACATAAAGGCAGCAGCTCATTCAACAAAAAAAAGATGCAATCTTGCCCAGTTACTCAAATTGCTTTTCTGCTGGACAAGTAAAAAAAAACTAAAAAATCTCCCAGACAGGTATTCATACACGCAAGACGCAAGATAAAATAATCTCGTTACAACTCTCCATGCAATATAAAAAGCTGAAGAATGCTCACGCACTTATAAGAAGACCAAAACGTGAAAAATGCACAATGTATGGAGATGGAGAGGCAGTAAAAATTGAAATGAACTAATGCAAGTTGACAATGGGAAAGGAAAAAAGTTGTTAGAGCTGTTTGTTAGATAACAGTTCAGCCAGAATCCTCCTGTTTAATATTTCACTGTCTTACGGTTGCATAAGCTAACTTGCTTGGTCATGAAGCATTTGCAGCAAACCATTTTGATAGTGGAGGAGGTTTTCACTTTTATTGCTATTCCTCCAAGAATGAAAAAAAACGAAAAGTCCAAAATTCTACGGTCAAACTCGTCTTGGCGTCTTTCTCCTTCCCTGCATTTTGTTATATAAACAAGGTCATATTCTGGCGACTGCTTTTCGCTACGATTGAGTAGCTGTTACGAAATACGAAATGTAAAAAATTTACAAAAACATTACAGCATGCAGACTAGACGATTATATTTTTTCCTAATTAGATCGGTAAAATATTTAATTAGCAGGAGAATTTACTGTTCCACCCTGATTTGTTCGGTTGAATGGATATTAACAGGGGATTAAGTTGTTCCACCCTTAAGCTGGTCGGAAAAGTTGTCGGTTCCACCCTTAAGCCCAGCGCCTGGCGTAAAAGTTGTCGGTTCCACCCTTGAGTCTTTAGAAAAATAATTTAAAACGGTCGCAGTTTTGCAGTCTGTTACTCACCAGCGAAAATAGCTACCGCTAAATTGTTTTTACGCAGTAATGGCAGTAATTAAATTTCTCATTAAAAAATATTACTATTTACAGGGCTACGATGGATCCAGCTCCTCAACTTCGATCTACTCCACGGCCGAGGAAGATCAGTTTGACTCTCCGTTAGAAGTCGATACAGACGATAGCGCCCCTGAGCACCCAGTAAAAGCGACCAGGACATGGGTGACTGGCACTAAGGCCAGTGCTGACAGTAAGGATGAGACTGACCACGCATTAAATTCCAGCAGAATTCACAACAACATCAACACATCCCTTTCCATTTCGACATCTTCAAATGTCAGCATTGCTACAGAGAAGCTTACAAACACATTTCAAAATACAGCTCGAAAGTCTCCTTCACATGTCTCCAGCATAGAAGTGAGTACCGAAACATTTTACACATCGTCCTCCTCCCAAGACTCAACGGTGACAGCGGGCACACCACTTCCCGAAAATGTTGGGGCAATTCAAAACGAGGCTGTCATAGTGACTCCACTTCTCCAGCAGCTTAACTTCCAACGTCAGTCGGATAGCTCCACAGATTTGCTCACTTTATCAGAGACGGACAGCTACACAAATCTGGTCTTCTGCGTCAGCCATCCTGCTCGCAGAAGGACGGACGATTTCTGTGGCACAGTTGCAGGAGATATTTGATCGCTTCAAGACTTCAGAGCATTCGTCTGATTACTACGTAAGATAAATAAAAATTCCTTGAGTGGCATGATGATAATATTTTCAATTGGGTTTATCTATAGGAAAGGATTTTGCCTTCGAAATCTTTCAAATCAATCCATATCATTAACAAAAATGTTATTTTTGACCATTAGGCGGATCTAATTGACCTGCTGTGCTCCATCCCAAAGTCGTAATGACTTCCAATGGGCGATACACCAGATGGGTGGGATTAGTGCGCTTCTCTTCTTATACGCCAGGGTATTGACGATTTTTAAATTTTTAATTAATGGATACACTTTTCAAAAATCCGCTTAGCTTTTATAACGAAAAAAAATAGTCCTTGAAACGTTTTTTCCACAAATTGTAACGCGCTATAATTAGTCCGCTACAATTTTACACTTTTTAGCGTACATGGCAGTAGTCACGTCTTTTACAGAGGATGACTAATTTTTAAAAGCACCAAAATGCAGTATTTTTCCTCATTCATTCCAGGTAGTGGAGATATGTCGGGATGATGAAATCCAGTCGAAAGCTTTGTGCCTTGTCCTCACCCAACTAAAAAATCATTCGAAAGCCACCGACATCCCATCCAAAATCCACTATAATGTGATCCGCTTCATTTTAAACTCGGAGAGGTCAGCCTTCGGCTTCAAGACTTTTCTAGTCTTAATCAATCACTGCTTGAACCCGCGAGGTCATCGACTGCTAGACTATGACTTGCTTGACGCTTGCCTGCTCTCTTCGTGGCGAACTTTACTTAGAAATAGATGCACTGAGCCGGAGGCTTGCTCTACGGGTCGCCGTAGCTTGTTTGAATGCCTTCTCACTGTCATTCTAGACCTAATTGTGGAGAAGAACTCCAATCGGGATTTGAATATGGCCCTACTCAAATCCAAGTTTTTCGGAGAGGTCCTTCTCAGTATTTGCTACAACGCCATTTTTGACGTCAACAACTATTACCAGCCGACACCGGGAACATCTTCCAGTTCGGGAAGTGGCTCCCTGCCGTCTCTCAGCTCAGTAGATGCTATTAGGATAACTGTGCTAGTTAAATCCATCCTGTTCGAACTGATGACCCCACCAGATGCCTTCATTGGGGTGTGCATTATCAAATACGGGCTCTATCCCCTTCTTCCAAAAGAACTTCCCCCACTACCCCAAAGAGACCTGGCATTTTTCACATTCCAAAACCAACATGTCAATAACGCCACTGAAGCCCAGGAAATTAGCAACTCAGAAATTAGCTCCACCCAAGTTTCCAACAAAATCCAGGGAAAGGATAAGGATGCTAATGAGATAGAAGATTTTGACGAGGACCTTCCAGACCTCATCTCTCTGACTGCTGCTACCAACGAAGACGTTCCTGAAATTGTAGGGCGCTCCTCCAGCAAGCAGAAAATTTACATGAAGGAAACATTCCAAAGCACCCAACTAAATCAACTGGACGGATTCCGGGAAACATTCCAGGAACTTCTTACAGAAGCTTTAATGACAATTCTGCTGAACACTCTCGCGATCATTCCAGACGGAGCTTTTTACTCCGTGCTGAGACCTCACCTAAGTCCACATGTCTTCATGGCCTATTGCGCCCATCCCAGTATAGAAGTGAAGAAACTGGGATTAAAGCTTCTTTCCGCGTATTTGTCTCGCGTGAGGAATCCCTGCATTTCCGACTTTCTCTCCCAGAAAGGCTTCTTCCTCACTAGTATGTATATCCAGGAATGTCCCGAGCTAATTAGTCTCATTACGGTGATATGCCACGGGTATGGACCTGTCTCGTATCCTCTGATATTGTCCCTGCTTTATACAAACTCGGCTGTCAATACAATTCTGGAATGGGTGAATGAAGACCCCGCCGGAGTCATTCCAGGGTTGATGTCGATGGGATTTATTCCTTCTGTTTTGAATATGCACAAAGCAGGAAAATTCGCTCCTAGTGGGAGACCGACGAGAGGATTGTCCGATTTGCTCTCGAGGGTAATTGGATTTTGTACTTTGACATCTAAAGAAGACCCCTGGAAAGTTTTACTTTGTCCTGCATTGGAGTCATTACCACAAGGGAATTATTTAAGTGGAAGGATGTTCCAGGAAACTACTGAGTGCTTGAAGACCTACAGAGGAAAGGAACTGAGAAAGGCGGATGCGTGCTCCCGGCTAATTTGGTTGATGGAGAGGGCGAGTGTCTCCCGATTCGGGAATCAATTTGACAAATGGCTGCTGAATGTTTTTATGGTGCATTTCCTGGAAGTGGATGAAGAGCAGGAAACGGAAGTTTGGAAATATTTCGTGAAGAAGTACAGGAAAAGGTTGAATTACCTTTTGGGTGTTTGTCTGTGCCGAATTCTTGCCCCCAATAGAGGCGACCTTCATTTTAAGCAATTAACCCTGAGAATCCTTCTCGGATGTCCTAATGTGAAAACTTGGCTGCCCAAGGTAATCCGGTCTGATGAGCAGATTGACCGGTGTTTTACGGCCTTCTTCCGTCTCTTCATGTCAGAGGCGGATAAGCGAAGTTGTCCAAAAGTGGAGAACGTCCAAAGTAATGGAAACGGATTAACGAGCCCTTCCCTCCAATCTTTAATTTCTGATGGAGGGCCACTTCGGCTGACCTTGCAGCAGGTGGCCGCTTCCAAAGTTGAAGTACCTAGAAATGATACAGGACCAGCTACCCAAAATACCACTCCTGACAATTCTCAACAACAAAATGTGCCAACGCCAAATCCACTTCAAAGTATGTCTGACAAGTTGGTTCGGGATAAACTGGAAGATATTTTGGTGAAGTCGGGGATCCTCTCTCCAATTAACCATCGTACAACATTCTCCCCAGATTTTAAAAATTTCAAGTTGCTCCTGGAAGCGCCGCCAATTTGTGGAGTCAGCTATTACGAGCTACGCCAATGCCTCACTGCCGTGGAGAAAATGAGACAGCAATTTCAAACTAAATTTACTTCTGCGTCATCCTTCATGTCTTCCTTGGGAATGGATAGTATCGTTAAAGACTTCTCCCTGGAAAGGGGAGTCAACAAGCAAAGCGTATCTGCCGTAATTCAAAAGAATAATTATTGCAATCATTCCTATTTCGCGACAGTATTTGAAATGGTCGCGAATTTGGCAGCGGACATGCTCGACATTGTAACTAGAACGAGAACCATGCAAGAAATTGAATTAGTGAAAAGGCTCTCCTTAAGAGAAGATGATACCGTGGCTAGAGATGATTTATGGAAGTTAGTGGAGAAGATGACTCATCCTGCCGCACCCTGGCACTTTCATGCATCATATCCCAAGTAAAACTTCTTAAGCCAGCTTTAAATATTTATTTTAATTTTCAATGATTCCATACTAAAAGTTCTATTTTAATATTGAAGGTTTTGGGCACTGGATCAATCTGAAGGCCCAGGACGTGTTCGGCTTAGGCTGAAAAGAGAGTCCCTGAAAATTCACAGTAGATTTGTTATGCCAAAATACCGAAATACAGGTAAAATTACAGTTCATCTTTTAATTACTTAAATTAAATTTAGTAAACTATTTAACATTCATTTTGTTTTTTAAACTCTGTTACAGGAAACGTCATTCAGCCATTGGAGTATCTAATTGCTGAAAAACTGGAAGAGCAAACTATTCTTCCAGAGTCCAACCTTGGAATAAATTTCATGCGATTCTGTACTCGAATCATACCCGGAGAGGAACTTCCTGGAGAAATAATTTTAAGCTCGGATGCACTCCACTTCATTCCCGACACCCCGAGTGGAATTCAAGAATGTATTCAACGAGTGGATGTCCCACTCACATCAATAATCCACATCCTTAAAAGACGCTACACTCTGGAAGATCGTGCTGCTGAAATATTTGTAGAGAGTAGAAGTTACATGTTCGTCTTCCGTAGCCAGAAGGATAGGGAAGAATTCGTTAAACTAATTTCCATCAAACATCCTGTCAACTCTTTAAATTCGTCCCTGATGGATTCCTCCTTGCCATCTATGACTGCTCAATGGACGAGAGGACAAATTTCCAACTTTGAGTATTTAATGTACCTAAACACTGCTGCATGGAAGGACATATTGCGATCTCATGCAGTATCCGGTGTTTCCGTTTGTGCTGGCTAAATATGACAGTCCTACTTTGGACTTGCATGCAGCTCAGTCTTACAGAGATTTGAAAAAACCGATGGCCATTCAAGATCCGTCTAAGGAAGAACATTTTATTGCTACTTACAATGTAATGTCTAAGAATAATTTCTTCCTTAAGATTTCAGTTGCAAGCAAATATCCGAAATGATATTTTTTCTTTTTTTATAATTTCTAGTATTTAAAACGAGAGTGCGACTCCACTCCATTCCACTACGGTTCACACTATTCCAACTCTGGAATTGTATTACATTTCTTGATTCGATTGCCACCTTACACTCAGCATTTCCTAAAATATCAAGGTACAATATTATTGGTAACAAAATTGCATCGGGTGTTTTCTTGCATACGATATCACATTTTCTGTAATCGTATTCAGAAATCTGCAGCATTTCGATTTTGGAAAGAGACAGAATGGAATGAGAGTTGATGATGTGACGCTTCCGCCATGGGCGAAAGGAGATGCAAGACTCTTCACACTTGTCAACCGACAGGTATGATTTTGACTTCAATGACGCACATTTTTACACTGTATTTAATTAATAAATTTTAATGCTGTAGAATCGGATGCTAATAATAAGCAACTAATATTTTTCAGGCATTGGAAAGCAACCAAGTACGAAAATTTTTAAGCGACTGGATTGACTTAATATTCGGCTACAAGCAGACCGGAAAAGCAGCTATTCAAGCTTTAAATGTGTTTCATCCTTCGGTAAATAATTCAAAAATG
Organism: Acrocyrtus sp. NNG-2020; assembly: GCA_027744115.1. Taxonomy (NCBI): domain Eukaryota; kingdom Metazoa; phylum Arthropoda; class Collembola; order Entomobryomorpha; family Entomobryidae; genus Acrocyrtus; species Acrocyrtus sp. NNG-2020. Next base: position 5,494 of record JAHZND010000801.1, on the reverse strand, counting down.
ATTCCAAAAACAAGATGTTTTGTACTTGTAGCAATTTTGTAAAAATGTACTTTTTTTTTACTTATTTTAGACCTACGAGGGTTTTGAAGTTGACGGAGTTGGAGATGAGCTTCTCAGAAAAGCGAGAAAAGCAATGGTTTCCACATACGGTCAAACTCCCAAGAAACTTTTTCCGTATCCTCACCCTCGCTCATCGCTATCGAAGGCAGAATACTGCAACGTGGATGTATTAGATACTGTGTGGGGAATTAGATGGGGCTATTTCATCGGCTCTCCTGTATGCACCGAGTTGGAAGTTGTGAATACCAGGGAGTATCCGGAAACCATGTCCCTGTTCGAAACTCCAACTCGTATTGTGTTCTGGCCTGAGCATACAATCATCATTGGAGACAAAATAGTTGGAAAATGGGATGCCAGTGGGATTCGTATTAAATCCAGTATTTTGTATTTATGCATTGGGGATGAGGTATGAAAATTGCTTTTGCTACACAAGCTTTCTTGGCCGTTTGATGGAGTGAAGGGTACAAAAGAATTTTGTTTGAATTATTAGATCACAGTCTGCGTCACAACTGACAATTCAATTTGGGTTGGACATCAATCTGGCCTAATCACAGTATTAAGACTAACCTCAGAGCTAGATAAAGTCCAAGAGAAGATTGAGCTCGTTGGTCACTACCAGCCAATTAAAAGCATTGATTTGAATCAAGACTTTTCTACTGCAATATCCTGCTCAGGAGAAAATTACGCTTTGGTTTGGGATATGAATAGGTAGGAATGAATGCTGTGAAATTATTCCACTCAATTTCAAAAGTTCTAAAATGAAAACTACATAATAAAAATTTTTTTTGGGTATGCAGAACTCGATTTATAAATATCATAAGAAGACCGATTGGCGTAGACTTTGCTTACTCCTCGAGATCCACAGGGGAAGTAGTTTTGCTAAATCGCTCTAAAAATATTCTTACTTTGACTACAATCAACGGTTTTGATGTGGGCTCTATACAACCGGATGAAAGGATTGAGTGTGTCTGTCTGAGTAACCTCGATCCTGGAAGGAACGTGAACTTACTAGCTGTTGGATGTGACTACGGAATGATTAGGTAAATGATTTCCAGTAACTTCAAACTCATGAATATATGCTCAATACAAAACTGTATTGGATTTTAAAACTTCTAAACTGATGTTATTGTTTCTTTGCAGATTTTATTCTTCATGGGACTTAAAATTAGTAAATGAAATTAAGGTTGTTCCCCTTTCAACTCTAGCAATTAGAAAGTAAGTCAGAATTATAATAAGTTCTAACTAATTAAATTTAAAACAGCAAAATTTTGATCATAAAATTTTTAACTTGCAGACTAAGATACTCCAAAGATGGCAAACGCCTGTATTCCCTTTCAACAACTGAAGAAGCATCCGTTTCTGCTGCGTTACAGTTAACAGATCCTAAGCGATAATTAATGTAATCGCTTCATAAGTGATTGAATTTCAATAATGTCGGCCGAAATCAACTTTTCAGACACGCACGACAACTATTTCCACATGATCTATTACTAATATATGGCTCCTAATCAGAAATTAACTATTACTGTCGTCAAAGTCTGCAAAAATGCTAGACACTAAAATAATTGTATTTTAAACTATGCATATGAAATAGATATGAAACAGGGTATATATTGAAACTTTATCAGGGTAATAAATGTAAGAGTGTAGCTTATCGAAACATTTACAGGGTTAATTAAATACTGATACTAAAAAAGCTTATAGGATAATATATTTTGGAGTACTATAAATGAATGGACACTACGCTATTTTCTATCCTACTGAGATTACATTGCCTAACGTGCTGATTTTCATTACTTTTTAGCATGATAATATGATAACTGCTAATGTTAGTGTACTTTTTTGTATTTGTAATGATTGTCATGTCATAAAATAAAATCGAGTCACTTTTGGGATCGTAATTTGGCACAATGATGAAAATGCTGTAAATGAATTTTCGTAATCTAATACATACGCGCCAGCCAATTCGCATCTTTTTTCTTGTCTTTTGGAAGCGCAACAAAACCACCTATACAATAAACCGTATAATACCTACATGTAAATGACTATTAACTGGAAAATAAAATATTTATTTGGCGCCAAAGTATGCAGAAGTGCGTTTGCTCAGTGCAGTCTGTAAATCAATGAGTTTTGATTATTGGGAGGGATAGGATCTCACTCTTCTATTGCCGACCTCAGGTTAAGTCTACTTAATAATGATGGTGCAAACAGTTCACTTTAGTGTATGCAACTGAAAGCCGCCTCCGATCCATTGTCTTTCAGCATGGCTCTAGTAATTATCACAAAGCTTTAATTTCCTTCTGGTGCGAATATGTCCAATCTTCTAAAACTGTGTAGCGTTTTCTGCTACTTTATGTAAATGAGATCGCCTTCTACACAGAAAATTATGATTACATGATTTGATTGCACTTGNAGAAAATTATGATTACATGATTTGATTGCACTTGGCAGCACCCACCTCGTGTGCCCATTGTTTCTTGTCACTGTGCACTAACAGCAACAACAATGCAAAACTGAAAGAAGACACAAGTCTGAGCAATGTATCATTATGTTGTATAATTTTTACAAAGCAATAATCAGCGAAGAAGCAGACAGGCGTAAATATTGTATTACAAGAGCGTTATGGTCTCTGCTTTTTCCGCGGTAACCTGAAACTTGAACTTTTTTTGGCGTATTATTTGTCAAGGAACATAAAAAAGAATTGTTGTGTTCACCCACGTTTGTCCTCTCAGACCGCACACCACTGGCACCGCCGTCCCATTGTTTTGTTTCGCATTTCGTGAAAAACTAGGTGTCTTCAGGTGGCAGAATGTCTTTACCCTCAAGGGATAAAAACAATTCTACATTCTTCTCGTGTCACATGCCAACTTGTGAAAATCATAAAAAAAAATTGTTTAAAAAAGTGTTTCGAATTTTTGTGCTCTGCTGCTGAGATCCACATTTTTGCAGGTAAAGCACGGCATTCTTGCGTGATGAAAGGCTCCACTTCTGACTGAACGCTACATCTCCTATTTGGTGTCGAAAGCCTGAAAACTCCTGAAAATGCTGAAATTTTTTTACATACCCCCAAAATAGCAGAGATTTCAGAGGACCATCATAAAAGCATCAATCATCATTTTCATACATCAAGTGCATCCGAGTGTAAGCAATATATCAGAAATATATATATTTTTTGTATTGTGAGGCTGAACGCTCACTACTCGAGTTAATTGGGAGTGCACTTTATTCCTAATCATCACGTTTGCCTAAGCATGGTTTTTCCATAATCTTTTTGTACTGTTGCATTATCCCGTAGTAAGTGGTGAGCTGTGAGATGTGCTCTGGTTTTCACAGGAAAAACTTTCATTTCACACAACCCAACAAAAAGATTTCTCTGCCTTTAGGAGAAAAGCCACGTTTAAGGCTAAAATGTACATGACATTTGAAGAAAACGCCGAAATGAAAGATGCATTTTTGCTAAACAGAACTAGCAGAAGTGAATCTTAACAGGATTTACTGTAGCCGACATGCACAAACCATTCTTGCGGCGAAAGATAATGCTCGTATTTTGTCAAAAATGTTACATTTAGCATCACAACGGTAACACTATCCTTGTACAAGTAATATCCCCCGTGGAGTGAATGGTGACTGTTCGCTGTCTGGTATTTTTTTTACAGAAAAACTGTAAATTAATGGTGTTCTGGTTTACACAGGCTTAGCACAATACTTATTACCTGCCGGTTTTGTCTTTTTCTTGAAAAAAAAGTTGTGCGTTTTATGTGAAAATTTTTCTTTTTCAGTGTGTGTCTGTCAAAACTTCAGCGAAACTTTGTTTTGTGTTTTTTTCCTTTATCATGACTGCGTAAAAGGGCGAAATCTCTCTTCGAAAGAAGTTATTCTTGTAATTTATTTAGAGTGGAGTGAGTAACGTAATGTAGCAAGAAAGTCGGTAGCCATTGCGGAATGAAGTCATTTGAACAAGACATACGCATCAGTTCCGTTCCAAAATAGCATGCAAAAAGTGGAAGACAGGGAGAGAGATAAAAACATGAAGGAACCACAAGCAAAAATTGTTTTTCTTGGTAGGCATGACCTAAGTGGACGTATCAAACGTAGCATGTGGACTATTATCACATTTCAAAGACTACTCCCACACGTCTTTCAATGATAGCTGTAAGTAGTAGTAGCACGAAAACATCTTCATTATGTCATCATTCGTCATGTCTGGGATTGGCTTTAGGTGTAATTTTTTTTGATAGTGTTGGGGAACGAGAGAGAAAAAAAATTCCAAAAGGGATCTTTACATGATGCACGTCTCCCATCTTCTGAATTTCGGCTTAAAGCTGTCTTCATTTTCCTTTACTAAAAATCCATTTCCTCACGTATTTGCAGTTCACCGCGTTCTTCACTGGTTTACTTCCTGTTCTTCTGATTAATGGGACAGTACGAAGGAGCGTGTAATGGTGCACAACAGAATTCTTTTTGCGTAACTTTTTTTTAAAAAAGTACCAAACAAAACAGAATAATGTTTTTTTTATTTCTTCAAAAAAAATCAAGAAAGAATTTTATTCTGTTTTGTATTTAGTCAATTCAATTGCACCAAAGGTAAATTAAATAGTGTTCAACCTCAACCAATAATTTAGGTCTTTTAAGGAGGAAGGTACACCTTTCAAAATGCATTTCTGATGTATAACGACTAACAACGATGAAAAGATAGAACGTGACTCATTTCATGGACAGAAACTTAAGCGATTAATCTGTGACAGCGTACAATTTGTCTTACGAGAGTAGTCACCTTAAAAAAAATCCTCACATCAGTAGTGCGACTTTTCAAATTAATGAAAAAAGATGGAGTCAAAGTAGGCATAAGTCGTTCGCAGAGCAGAAAAAACAAGCAGCACTGCGAGTGGGGAACGCGCATTCCTTCCTTCATTTTTTTTCTTTTCTATCAAGCTTACACAAAAACTCAACCTGTCATTTAAAAATGGTTGCAAACAAGGAGAACATGTCAAGGAAAGGAATTTAGTAGGTAGAAATCCAGTTCTTGAATTTTTTTTCACCTTTACAATTATTGTAAATAAATGAAGTTATAATTGAGGTTTTTACATGGGCAAAATCCCTGCTTAAAGTTCTATAAGATAATGTGACAAACTGACAAGTGTGGAAAAGATTCGAAAATAAAAAAAAGTCTGAATGTGATCATTTTACATGACATTCGTTTTTGCTGAGCTAAATAAAAAATATGTTTTTTCATATCGCAGTCATATCTTAAGCATTTTAGGTGAATATGCTTGGAATGGGAACTATTATTGTCTTTTCACATGGTGAACATGAACAAGATCAGCGTAGCGTGCTTGCTTACAGCAGAAGACGGCGGAGGCAGAAGAATAAACATTTTTTTATGTTTTTTCTCTCTTAAATGTACTTTTTCTTATTTACGTTACTGGTGCAAATT
>JAHZND010000800.1:0-16598 GCA_027744115.1 Acrocyrtus sp. NNG-2020 | reverse complement strand
TATTCTTCCCAACATCGTCAAAGTACAAAATATGATTTTTATCCAAATTGAGGAAGTCATGGGATTCGTCGGAGCCAACGCCTCCTGTAGTATCCAAACCGTCATTTAGCTGCTCTGCTGGATCAATTACTCCAGGGGCTCCTCCCACCTCCAGCTGTTCTCCTGCGGGATCACCCATCGTCACCATTTGCTCACTGACACCGGCCAGCATCTCCTCTGTCGTTGTTATTGTCGCCTCGCTCTCATCTTCCTTGTCAGTTTCTGTCTCTCCAGCAGTAGCCAGTGTGGCTTCTTCAGTAACAATGAAGTCCTCCGTTAGCCCATTTCTCCCCACATTTGTAGTCATGCTAGGAGGAGATGCCGTATCTGCCTCGCCTCCCCCAATAACCACAGTAGTAATTGTAGTTCCATTCAAGTCGCCCACCCCACCATTTCCAGACAGGCTATCAACAGTGACACCCATCATCACCTCCGTGGCATTCATCACATCTTCCATAGAAGACGAAGACACTATAGGAGTGGTAGTTGCAGAAGTCGTAGCAGACGTCAAAATGACTGGGGGAGATGACGAAGGAAGTGTTCTCGGTGTGGACGTGTCCCTTGCCAGATGACTATGATCTCTCAAAAGGAGCTGGTCTTCTGGGGGAGTTTCGCTTAAAACTCGGGGCAAACTTTCATCCAATACCTCAGTTAGTATTGAGTTTCTCCTGTGATCCTCCGGCAAAGGAGGGGCACGAGGGGGACCCTGCCTCTCATCTTCAACTTCGTCATCCATATCGTCCTCAAACTCCATTCGGAGAAGACTCAGTTGCCGCACTTCGCCATACATGCGGCGCATCAGACCCTGGTTCTCGAATACGAATCGTCGTACTGCGTGCCTAGTAAAACATTATCCAAGTCATAAAAATTGCCTTTTATTTTTCTGGAGCAATAGCTTTCTTCAGAGCTATCATTAGTTCCCAACATGAGCATTTGCGACACATACTAAAATATGGCTCGTCACACTTTTCCCTTTACGTCCATTTCACATTTATTATCGATGTCAGCCTTGTAAGTAGTATTTATGCATCCGTTTAAGGCCAAGGACACAGATCCGCCTTTGTTTAAACAAGTGAAATCTCTATTTTTCCTTCCCCTGCTTCGTGCCTGACATGACCTAATTTAATCCCTAAAAAATGAATCCATGATTTATAAAAGGATGTGAAAATGTTCCTTAATGATGTGCATTGCGCACTGGGAGTCATTGCAAAGGCCGCCACTTTCATTCTCGTCATTCGTAATTTTTCCGCTATAATGCATATTGACGCATACACATACATTATACAAAGAAGGAAAAATAAAAACTGCAATTCATTGTCACTTTTACTTGGCAAATCTTTTTAAACGACCTCATTACCATAAAAAAGCCATTATACGAACGCACCACATCAAGCCAACTCAAAACAGCGCATCTTCAACTTTAGCTGCCACTACTGCCAAATGAAATTGAAATATTTGCTACTTATTCCTTGTCACTTTGCTCATCCTGATTGAAAGCATATCAAATTTCATAAAGCAGCAGAGTTGCAACTATCTCCTCCTCAATAATAAATAATTTCACTTTTTTTTGTCAGCTCTCATCTCATCACATCGCATTCTGGCATCATCCTAAAATAAAAATCTCCTTTTGGTTTTTAAAAGCCACTTTTAATTTTTTTAGGAAGTGCACCGTTTTTCATGGCCAGATAACCCATATTTTTCCCTTTAAAATTTATGCGACTCTTCCATTTATGGCATAATAAACTGCACCTTAATCAACACTGCTCTCGTCGCAACCCCAGTACGCAGTCATAGTCTGGCTTTTGGTACTGTGATTATCTGTGATCGTATCATCATGACATGGCACTGAACAAAAAGCTGAAGCTGGGCTGCAGTTTTGTGTGCAACAGCAAGTGCAACAACGTACAACTAGTCCACCCACATTTGTCCGCTATTAAAGCATTGTGCACAAGCCACATTATCATTTAGCCTCTCGGTTGTAGTTGTATTCATTTCATGCTTTTTCCCTGCTCAATGTGAGTGTGTTTGCTCGACAGAGCCGACAAACAAAGACAATAAATACAGAAAATTTTTATAGCGTGCGTCTCTCCCTCAATATCTGAGTGAGCCTCTTTTTCTATGCAAGTGAAATGTAGGTGGCGAGATATAAAAAATGTAGGTTTCGTCTTCCGCTCTTTTCCCTGTATCCTCCCTACCACGATCTCATTCCCTGCTTCCATTTTTCTAACTTATGTAGATAGAGAGATGGCTAGACGGTTTCACTAAAAAAAACTCGTTTTTCTTTCAAGAATTAACTTTTTTAAATTAAAAAAAATCATGACATTCGAGCAAGTTTTTTTAGCTAGCAGTACTTGGGAGGAAAATTAAATGAAATGTTACATACCAGGGATATTTATCTCCAGGGAGGTTGCACCAAGCACTCTTCTTGTCTCCCATGTCACAAGGAATATCCAACTGCTTTATTGCCAGGTACTTTGCAGCTCGCGAGGACTTGACAGGTCTCGAGCATGTCATGATCATGTCGCCCATGCCCATGTCATCGCCGAAATCAGTTCCTCCACCGAGTCCTCCCGCACTATTTCCAAATATTGACTGGTGGTGGGCCGAAGAAGGGAAGAAGTCGTTGCCTCCCTCCCTCTGATAAAATCCTCCGTGCGGATTCAGGTCCACTGCTGAGACCACTGACGGCGCAGTGCCAGCGAGCATCACTAGTAACACTCCGACAGTTAAGAGTGAAGTCGTAACTAAATTATTTATCACATGGAAGGATGATAACCTTGCAGTTATCTTTTGACGAATTTCTAATAAATTATCTTCTTTCCGCCTCATTATTTTATCTCTGTCGTTCCAGTAAATACTGTCGTTTTCTGTGTCTCTCCCTCCACAGTTCAAACAGTTCACAAGTTCTCCTCCACTATCCCCCTCCATTGTGTTTGTGTTCTTTTCCTCTGCCCGGTGGCAGCTTTCTCTCAATTCCCTAAACTTTTTCATTTCTGTTCCGTTGACACATTTACTGCTCCGCTTAGGACTAACTTGTCCTCGTCATTGTCACTGGACACTGCTGTGTAATGGCACTGATAACCTTCTTCCTCATCAGCAGCAGTACGCATGATCACCATAATTAGCTCACACACTCTACCACGTTCACTCACTCACCTTTTTTTTACGAGAGATCACCTAAGTCTCACCTCACTTCGCAGTTCGCGAAACGTTTTCTCTTAAGAGTAGCAGTGACTGCGAAAGATGACAAGAGAGATCGAGGGGAACAATGATGACTTGTTTTTGGTCACCATCATCATCCATCCATCCCCATCATCCAATTGAATCTTTCTTGGCTGCTCAGCGATATCCCAGGCCCAACGCTTTCTTCAGTCTCTCATCATCCTTGCCACACCACCACCATCATGTTTTAAGAGGAATTTTTTCGCAGTAACAGTTACCATACACTTTATTTTACTCGCACAAACAAACAACTTCACTTTGTTCGTCGTCGTCATTATTATTACACAGGTATGCAATATTATGCACTGCACTGATTACTTTACTGGTGGATGGTGCCGTGGTATATCTCTCGAGGCACATTCCTCTTCATCTGCTTCAATAAAAGTGGTCTTCTGCTTAGAAAAGGAGAGAGAGAGATTAGTTCGATTTTGATTATTTGGAACTAGTTTCTCCTCTTTTTTTTCTTCTTCGTCTTCTCAGGCTAAATAATTTGCTATATTCCTTCCTGTTGTCTTTTTCTTCTTTGTTTTCTCTTTTGCATGACTTGCCATTTTATATTACAATTTTTTTATGGGGATGATGAATATGATGGTGGTGGCGGTGAGGGTGATTGCTGCACTGGGGATGATATATCGCCACTCATATATTTTACTGGCCTGAGGTTTATGCTTTTGATAGCAGTGATAGACGCTCAGATTTGAGATGGTAGCTGTAGCTTTCTTCGCACATTTTTTTGGGGAGAATGGGATGGAAAAAATAGAAAAAAAAATGTTTCTCTTGAAGAAAAAAAATTTTCTTTGGAGACGGCACATAAAAATGTACAAGTTTCAACGTAATTTCTCAGGTAATAATAGTCACTCGTCACGTCATCCACATCCACATCCACCTTTCAGCAGGAGCAGAAAGAGAGAAGAAGGCTTTAAAAACATCGTAGGTAAAAAAAATTCACAAAGATGATTACAAGAATGCGGTGCGGTTGGTCGGTCCCTCCTGGGTCGGTCAATGAAGAAAGCAAAACAAAAGAAAAATGCAAAGAAAAAAACACTGAAAAAAAAATTCACGAAAAATTATAATATTTTACGGGTAAGAAACGGTGAAGAGAGAAAAAAAAGTTTACTTTTGGGTTCCTTCCCTAACAGCAAAAAAAATAATAATTCACGAGAAAATGCCATAATGATATGAAACGATGGTCATAATGGATGCCTCAACACTATACTCCGTGTCTTACTGTCATCATCACATCATGGCCATCATTTTTCTCCTTTCCGTATACATTTTTTTGATGGAAAAACGCTAGGAAGAAACTATCAGTTTTGTGATGGAATGGGTGGAATGTTGTTTTTCTTGTGTTCCTCTTTTTCTGCATCCATTCTTCTAGTTTTCTAGAGATCTATCATGCAATAGTATTTTGAAAAAAAATGCACCGCGTTGCATGCATCCATGCCTTTTTTCTTCCTTATCTAACACGGCAAAAGGTAAGAAAAACAGTAAAATACTGCAGAAAAATATGGTTGATCATGCTGATACCGTATATCTTTATAGTGCATGGAGATAGGAGAGGAGCCCAGCTATATAATCATCTTCATGACATCCACACCACTGATTATCATCATTGTTGCATGCATTGTTGCTGTTACTTACACAGCAGACTTCTTCCTTGCGTTGCATAAAAATCTGTGAAAAAGCGGTAGCTATGCAGTAGCAGCATTCTTTCAGGTACATTTATATTTTGAGTGAGGGTATATCGGGTTTATTGGAAAAATATCTATAAAGCATGGATGGACACTTTAGCAATCATAATAGTAGGAGACGGGTACAAGAGTAACAATGCAGATGGTGATATGGTGGATATATGGGAACATCGTAAAAGGGAGAAGACCTTCTACTTATCTCCTCATATAGTCAGCAGGTTTATGTGTGTCAGCCCAGAAAAAAAGTCCCGTTAGCCGTTTTTTCTCTTCTCTCTTTCTTACAGTGCAGAAAAGCTGCTACTAGAGAAAACTACAATGATAGTGGTAGTGGTAGTGGTGATGGTGGTGATGGCAGTAGTAGGGTTTTTGTAAAGGTAAATACCAGTTACCACTTTACCAGTATCACAAGAACCACACCTGGCTCTGGCTCTGCTGCTCTCAACTCGCAGCGAGAAAATTACAAGTTTGTAAGTTTGTTGGAAGATTCCTATAATCTCTATCTTCTCCACTTTTTATTGTAGGGGAGAAGTGAGAGAGGATAAGAACGGCAACAATGAACTAGCATTTCAGAGTATAATCTGTTTTATTGGCTGTGAAAAAATTTGCTCCTGGGAATGACGATGATGCGATGCGAAATGATGATGGCGAAGTGGCAAGAAGATAGGGAGAGGATAGAGCTGAGATTCGTGAAATTCCCGAATTTTTTTTCTCTTTCTATTCTTCCTTGTGGACCGGTAATGTTTGGCAAATTAGTCTGATATTTGTTAGCTTGACAAGGAGGGAGATAGATAGATGCATGCTAAACCGTTTTTTATTCTTGAAAGCATCTCTCCCTTACAAACAAATGCTCCCTCTCGCTCCCTAGTTTCGGTCTCTGCTAGACTCAAATTTGTTTTAGGTTGACAAAAAGGCGTTTTGCTGTACTAGATGAAACCCGTTTCATTCAAAGAACCGATTTCTTTTTTCATAGATTTTCAAATACTAGATGAAAAATTGATTGCTTTTCAGAGGCTCTCTTCTGTGAGGAGAAAACATGACCGAAATCTATTTAAATTTTAGACTCCCTAAAATACGAGTATGCCTAAGTCCTTCATATCTTTTAATTGTATGGGAGCATGCGAGTGAGCACACAATTTTTTTCCGAGATGAGTGCCACTACCACCTTTGATAGATCGGTCTTTCCCACCTACACTCCCTCAAACTACTTGAAAACAAACAAAAATTGGAGTAATTACTGTAATCACATCACACACGAAAATATATAATTCCAATCATCATTATGTATCATTTTACACATGAGAGGGTGATATCAATTCTTTTTTCGATTTTGTCTTCCTCAAACTTGTTTTCATTCAATTTTTAAATGAAAAGAGCTCAAGCAGAAAAGAAGGTCTTTTTTCCCTTTTTTTCCCATCAACCTTTGAGAAAATGCATCTTTTATATTTTATGTACTCACTCGCACATATGCAATGCATCATCAATAGCACATAATATATATTTTTTATCTCGTCTTTGTTCCAAATTGTGCATCTGCGCCTTGCTAATCATCATAATCATGATCGGTAGCACGAAAGGGTTTGATAAAGAAAAACTTGGCCTTTTACGACTTGGTCCCAACTTTACAAGACACGATGCTCCCCTCACCTCTTTTCCTTTTTTAAGGAGACTACTACCAAAAGGTAGTAGTTTAGTTTTGTAGGGAGATAAGATGAGCTCATGAAGATTTGAAGATGACACACATCTTCCGAAATAAAAAAAGTTCATTTTTTCTCGTGTAAATTTGACAGTTGTTGTAAAGCCCTCTAGTAAAAAAATCAAGGAAAAACGAGGTAGTACTACTAGTGGACGGTGGTTCATATGTCAAAGTCAACTGATAAGGTTTTAGCACATGACGCTGATGAGGAAAAAGTAATGTAATATGTCTTTGTATCTTCCGAGTTTGTTTTTCGGGTGTTGAGAAAAAAAGTAAGTCATTTTTATCTTGTTCTGCAGCCAATAAATCCAATCAGTCAATTAAACTTGAGAGTGCATCATGCTTGAAAATGGCAGTTGCCCGACTTACCTATACACGCCATATATATGATAATGATTGTTGAGTGAGTGAGCAGTGGTCAGTTGGTTTTTGGCTAATTACTATCATCAGATTGACATTATTCCCAATTTCATTGAAAAAAAAGAGTTGAGAGGAAATATAATTTTAAATATATTCTGTGCTCTTTTTTTCTCTCCTTCTCTCACCATAAAAAATATCTACGCTAACAACTCACTTGCGTACACTGAATCGGTTTCGATTAAAAAACCTTTTTCTTTTAAAATGGCAAGTAGTGTAGCCAGTTTTACTGCCAAGAAAAGAGAGAAAAAAAATATTTGTGTTGGGCTATGAAAGTAGTTGAAAGACAGTAAATAGCAGAGGACGACTTTTTCAGGCCAAAAATTAAAAATATAATGATGAGTTGTAAAAAAATGAATAGGAAAATATGAAGAAACCTTTCGGACATTTTCTCTACAAAAAATGATTTTCTTAAGAATCTTTTTAAAATGCATACCATTCGCAGAAATCAAATGTAATCAAATTGTTTGCACTACTTGTATTAGCTGATTTATATGGCAAATAAAAATCATTATTTTATATTTTTCACGGGTAAAAACAGACGTTGATAAGTTTTTTTTTTATTTTTTCATTCTTTCATTTTTAAAAATTCATTTCTTTCTGTCTCTCTCTTCCTCTCTCTACAGACTCATTCCCTATAGCCTTCTCAATTTCTGACAACATCCTCTGAGATAACATTATCTTTAACAATCATTCCTGTAATACGATATAGGCGATCTTTATTTTAAGTTTTCTTTTTTTACAACGAAAAGTAGAAATAATTATTAGGTATGCTGCATTCTTTAATAAAGTTTCCTTTTTATTTTTTTAGCTTATCGTACCGTACAGCTACATCTTAAAGTTACATATCAGGATCGATAATTTGCTCTCATTAAACTAAAATTACACAATATCCGTAACTGCCTGTTCTGTAACGAAACATAAATCCTAGCTAATTTTAAATTACATATATAAAAAAAATTCCTTTCCTGAGAGTATATCTTCCGCATAGCTTTCTCACCGTAGTTATGTGTGTTATATTTCCCGAATGATTAGTAGCAATCGAGAAAAAAATAGTTCACAGTTTTCCATTCTTCTTTCCCCATCCCCTAAAAAGTCATTTCACAGTTGTGCCATTCCATCAATCCATCAGTAAAACTTAACAAATACGTTTACAAACGTGTACAATCCATTTTGTTATTTTTAGTTACGTTTCAAATTAGCTAATTTTCTTTAAAGTGCGTTATATATTCTTAATTCTAATATGTTACATTTTTATGTACTTGACAGATTTTCCTTTACGATATAAATATAAAGAGTAGAACACAAAAACATGCCATTCTTTCCTGCTTTGTTTGTAGGTCAACATCAAAATAATTAATCGAAGTAATTAAAGCTGTGAGAGCTAGTTTAAATTTTTGTTTGCATTTTGCAAGTCGTGATGCACAAAATGTGATTACTTGTAAAAAAAATTATCCATTTTACTAAACTTCATTTAGTAAAAATTTATTTATAGGTACTTTCTACATTTCTCGAGTAAAAGTAGATAAATCAATTGCAACGATTAACAACACTCAATTAAATAGTTAAAGTACATTAGAAAAAGTGATACAAAATGAGCACCTAATACCTATTCGTATCCAACTCATATCATTTGAAAACATTAGTCCAGTCGTAACACCGTCGTCAGAGCCCTTGCTTTCTCTTTGCTAGAAAGAATTTCCTTTCACCTACTAGCACATAGCACATGGAGTTTCCTCTAACGTTTGTCATCCCTCACACCACTCAATCCACCGTTTAATATGCAGTTTACAGTTAGTACATTAAATCGTACTTGTTCTCTGTGTAGTAAATGTGTAATCAAAGTTCATGCAATAAATATAAAAATTTGTTTCCTCTATTACGCTCTTAATAATTATTTATAGAAATATTTTTAAAAGTTTTCCTTTAAATATAATTTTGTATCATGTAAATTGTAATCATTCACCTTTTTTAAAAATCCAGTCAAAAAATTTCTTAAGCCATCACTTTTCATATATTTTATTTCCATTATCCCTTTTTCTTTCCCTCTCACTCATTTTCAGATTTCAGTAGACATCTGGCTTGTGAAAAACACTTTCCTTAACTTCCCTTCTCGATTTGGACAAAATTTGCTTTTTAAAATTATTAAATAGAATACTTTTCCACACAATTTCCTACAACATTTGAACAATAGAATATTTGCACGTCATTTTTTATCTAATTTATTACATAACAAGATGAGAATTTTTTCATTTTTCCAGTGCGCAGCATTTTCCTACACGTATTTTCCATTTTAATTGAAACATTCATTCTACCTTTTCTCTCATTCCCTTGAAGTATAAAGTTTTTCAGTCGGGGCGAACAATTCCTAGCCACAGGTTTACTAGCAAGTAAATGTTTGAAAGCTTACAGGTTGCTGCTGATGAGTTACTTTAGATTTGGTGTAAAACAAATAGCCTCTAATTATTATTCCCTACAAGATGGTATTTTTTAGAAAGATAATATAAAACCTTGTGATACAATTCAAGCCGAACTTTCAATACATTTCTCTCCAAATCTTCCCTTGTTCCATTATTTCATTTATGCCTACCTATTCCGTTTTCAGATTCCAACTCATTTACTGTGTCGTAGCTGTTACGAAAAATTCTTGAAGTATTAGTTTCTTGTAAAATGCAATTAGAAGTTTACTAGTAGAATTAATCATTAATTTGTTAATTAAATAGGGCTTTACTACTTTTTGTTATTATTGTGATGTACCAATTGACTACAGTTCTCAGTGGAACTGCTATTAGAACATGAACTGTTATTATCGGAGCTACCAGAACTGCTCGAAGTGCTGGAGCTGCTACTCGTACTGCTGTGATTCCTATTTAGTCGCACACCTCCTCCGTTTCCGCCACCTGTCTGACCTTGGTCGCGATGAGACTTCTGCTGTTCCGGACCAAACACATAGTTATCGTCATCGTCGTCAGCACCAATGCAGCTGCTCAAATGAGACATCACATCACTTGTAGTTCTTGTCGTTTTCAACAGACCGCCGCGGTGTTGTGGCTGCTGATTATCGGAAAACATTTTATGCCCCTTTTTCACAGACTGGTTCTGCTTATTTACTGTAGTAGCCGCGCTGCTACTCGAGGAAGAAGATCCACCTCCTCCGAATGACGATCTCGAGGCGTGTGACGATAAAGACGAAGACGAAAGATCTGACCAATTTGCCGATTGGTCTGGTGCATTAAACAGTAAATGTACTGCAAAATCAGGTGAAAACGTTTTTCCTTTGTCTTTGTGAGCTTTGTCCAGCTCACTTTTGGAAAATATCATTGTATAATAATGCTGCTGCTGAGGTTGTGCGTGATTTTGCTGCTGTTTGCATGAATTTGTCGGAGTTCGGCTGGGGTCCTCTAGATCATCGGAAAGTTTGAAAGGAGGCTCTTGCTTATCCCTGTGGCATCAAAAATAATAATTTTGCTATTAGATCTAACCAAATCAACATAGGTACATCACTTTTACATCATAGATTACTTACAAAGTCCATTCAAGCGGGAGTCTTGGTCTATTCGTATCACTTGGGGGTGGACAGCTCATTGTTCTGTCTATGTGCTTTTGGTTCTTATGACTGCTTAGTTTATGTGCTTCTATTCTGGAGAATCTGAAAACATATTCAAAATGTTACTTAATTTCTCTCCACTGCCGGAAAATCATTTCGTAGTTTAGTTGGTGCAAGCGTACCTGACTTTGACAGCACAGCAGTTGCCATCTGATGAGGTTGTGCTGTCTCTTTTCACAGTGTTAGCGCTACATGTGGGGGGATGAGCTGCAGCTTCCTGATGACCCTTGCACCCAACATTGGTGCAACTGCCGTTATTAGTACAACCTATTCCATTGTCTTCTTTATTGCCACAGCCATTTCTTTCTATTCCTCTTTGCTGCTGAACTCCATCCACGAAATATGTATTGAACCAGCATTGGAATAGCTTTGTTTTCTTTGAAAGCTTTCCGGGTTTTGCATAAACTTCCAGTTTGATATCCCCAGTAAGTAACAGCGGCTCTTCGAGCTCAATGCTTAAATGATTTGTAGTTGAATAGAAGCCACATGAAGGAGAGGAGTATGTCGACGAATTTTCCGAGGACAGCGGTTGGTGAAGATAAGAATCTGTTGATGAAGAAGTGGAAGCTGCACTAGTGGACGTGCTAGTTCCTCCGCCTACAGATTTCTTGCCGCCAGATGACGAGGTAGACGAAGAGGCACAATTATTACTGTGCTTCCATTCTATGTTCGATGAGGTGCACACCAATTCCGGAGAGGTTAGGGTAACTTGTAGAAACACTTTCGAATGTTCTAGCAAATGGCCCTCAAGTCTTATGCCCTCAAGGTTCATGGGCCTAAATTGCAAATTAATTACTGTAGAATTAAACTAGATCTTGGGCAAACCAGTTACATAATATCAATGAAGTTCCAAAAAAAAATTTACCTTGGTCTATACATGACTTGTGGGGGTGGGGATTGTCCCAGTAAGTACTCGTAAAATTTGTAAACTTTCCGGCATTATAGCTCCTCTCTATAAGTTAACAAAATCAACATCAGTAATTAAGCTGTCAGTTTGATAAATTGGTTCTTAAATTTGCCAGTCAGACATTCAAGTCATATCGCAATTCCATCCAAAGTTAATTAAATTTTTACCTTCACAAAGATTGTAAATTTTATAATGGCCTTTATGCTTTGACTCCAAGAATTTGTTGACATCATCGATATTGTTCCTATACAGTCCCTCAAGCTTATCCCCCGGATAGCCCATTGCTATTAGCTTGTCAAGAATATCTGG
The DNA here is from genome assembly GCA_027744115.1 of Acrocyrtus sp. NNG-2020. Taxonomy (NCBI): domain Eukaryota; kingdom Metazoa; phylum Arthropoda; class Collembola; order Entomobryomorpha; family Entomobryidae; genus Acrocyrtus; species Acrocyrtus sp. NNG-2020. The sequence continues at coordinate 4,713 of JAHZND010000800.1, read as the reverse complement.
AATTCAAAGAGAAATGAAAATGAAATTTGCGCACTTTGCCCCATCGCATATATGTAAAATATATGCAATTGCAAAAATTGATATTTTCTCGTACATGTCAAGTCTAGGTCATATCCATCTTGCTGAAACCTTCGCCGCTTCTTGGACACCAAACTTTTAATGGCAGCCGACATAATTCTTACTCGCAACTTATCTTCGGTTAAAACAACAATCACAAGGAAAACAAAAACAACAGCTGAGTTGAAGTTGAACTCTGGAGCGGATTTACTCTTTCGGACACTTTTAAATCACAATTTTGCGTCGTGCTGTTATTAATTTTTTTTAGCAGTTGTGTCTTAGTGGACGGACGTCACTTGTCATAGAAATCTGCCAAATCATTCCTTCCTTCATTCTCACCCCAAACTACACTGACTGAATAAACTTCTATCTTTTGAGGATGAAGCCAATCAGTAAAACAGTGTTAAAATGAGTGTCACTGAGTCGTTCTATAAAAACTGTTTAACTCTGTTTATATCTTTGGGCTGCTCAAAACTTATTTTTGCTTGTTGACAACACTACTGGGGAAGTTGAAGTTAGCACCTTACACCTTAGCAAATATATTTTTTTCACCGTATCCAATCACACACTTTTCTTCCTCCAGACTTTACTCAAGTTCCCATTTGAAAGACACCGTACAAAAACTAACTAAAAGGTTTTTCCTTCCTTCATTCTCACCCCAAACTACACTGACTGAATAAACTTCTATCTTTTGAGGATGAAGCCAATCAGTAAAACAGTGTTAAAAATGAGTGTCACGGAGTCGTTCTATAAAAACTGTTTAACTCTGTTTATATCTTTGGGCTGCTCTAAACTTATTTTTGCTTGTTGACAACACTACTGGGGAAGTTGAAGTTAGCACCTTACACCTTAGCAAATATATTTTTTCACCGTATCCAATCACACACTTTTCTTCCTCCAGACTTTACTCAAGTTCCCATTTGAAAGACACCGTACAAAAACTAACTAAAAGGTTATCATAAATTATCTCCGTGACCTTTTCTTTTTTTTCAGACACCAGAACCAGAGCAATAATGAAAAGACTATAAAAGAGCTTCGGAACTTCTATTCAGACTTGCATCATCTTTTTTTTTCTCTACTTGTCTGCGCTGATATACCGCCTCACGTTTATTATCTCAGCAACAATAGAAAAAATCTTTTTTACAACAGAAAGGAGGAGGAAAACGACACTTTTTCTTTATCCTAAATTCTTTTTTTTATTAACTTAGGTTGAATTGAAGAGAGATCATAAAATATAAATTATATTTATTCGTTATTATGTCGCAGATTTTAATTGTTGATGCGAAGAGTACTAAAAAATGAGCTGTCTTGCTGAATCCTTTTCTTGGGAAAATAAATGTCATTCAAGTCAATGAACGAACTGTGTCCATTTTACAATAAGAAGTGGCCGTGACTCTCATTTCCTTTGTTCCGGGGAGAGAGTTAAATGCTTCAGTGTCAGTTCCATCCCAGGCTAATAGCCTTTTCTTTCTATAATATTCAATATTCCTCTTGAGAAAATGGATGAAATGGTGCCAGTCCAAAAATATCCTTATTTGTATTCGGATTTTTTAAATGCTCAAATTTTTTACTCATTTTCTTCTAGCAGCCACTATCAAACCACTTTAATCACGCCATTTTTTTCCAAACCAAAATATTCTTTTCATACTCACAATCAGGTTATCACCTTCCTCATTAAAATTATTTTGTGTGTGTGTGGAACTAAATCCTTTGTCTCTATTTTTTTACCACCGCACCTTCTCCCCCATCATCACTATCACCACCTTCATCATCATCATCTCCTCATTACTGGTGATGATGTTGGTGGTGGCGGTCCTCCACTCTTCACCTCCCCCTTCCTTCATTTTCAGATTTTTATAATTATCAATTTTTTTTCACTTATTTTTTCGAAGCCACTCTTCGTCTTATCCCTTTCCTTAGAACGAAATTGTCCTTCTGCTGGAGACTTGCTTATCATCATGCCGGAGCACGGAGCAGCAGGAGCAGCACGCACCACCAGCACACCATCATAGTAGCACACCGTCACCGATATCGTATCGTCACCATCATCATCATTTTTACCACACGATCTTCATGATTCCTCTTTGATCACCAATCCCAAAAAAAACTTGTCTTTAACTTTTTCCCTATTTTAAATGCTCTTTTTTTATTACAAAGTATCCCAGTACGAGAATGAGAGGGACCCAAAATCACTTTTCGACTTTTTTCTTCTTATACCAATAGAAGCTCCCTCCCTTTGCTCCTGCCCTCTCACACATCATTCTCGTCAGAAGAGAAGAAAGTCAATTAACTTTTTTTTATCCACACAGAATATATATATATATTTTTACCTGTCCACTAAAAATACTATTTGCCACACACGTACTCACGCTTATATTGTATGTACTTTAACTGGAGATAAGAACTGCTCTGCATGGCAAAGTGTAAAAATGCATGTGAACAGTGGAGCGAGCTGAGGATTTTATATATTTTTTTTGTGAACTGCTCTGCATGGCAAAGTGTAAAAATGCATGTGAACAGTGGAGCGAGCTGAGGATTTTATATTTTTTTTGAGGAGAGCCAGGCTTTTTAGGACTTTTCTTTCTTTCTATTTTTTTTTGTTAATATAATTTTTTTTTCTTCTCATCAAAATGTATCAGTGAAGTGTACTATCTTATTTTTTTCTAGTAGAGTAAGTTTAGTCTAAAAAATATATATCTGTGTTCTCTAGAAAAAAGAGGAGACGATCGTCCTCATCATCATCCTTTTTACCATCACCATCATGAAAATTAAAGCTCTTCACTTAACAAAAAAACTTAACTCGCACACTTCTCTCTCCTCAAACTTTATTTCTCCTTGTTCTTTTTGCTCCTGGCTTATACTATCACTTTAGATTCAGTTTTTTTTTCTTTTTTCTGAGAGAGAGAGAGCTCCTATCACCATCCACTTTTTCTTCAACTTGGTTGCACTACTGCTCGCTTTTGATTTTTTTTATTCATCAAGCATTGCCATGATATGGGGATGAAAAAAGGATAGACTCACATGTACAAAAAAAAATTTTTAATGCACGAAAGAGTTAAAAAAGCTGGGAGAACGTGTGTGTGAGAGAATTAACTCATGCTAGAAGGTAGCAGTATAGTGTAGAGTGGTAGTGGATAGCTGGTTAAAAAATAGAGTGCATATAGACAGCCACAGCAGTTGTTGGAAGGAGAATTCTCATATGTGCATAGAAACCGAGTAGGAGAGAAGCATGTAGGCAAAATATGATATATATTTTTTTCTTATCAGTTATCAATAGTGATGATGATGATGATGATGATGATGATGAGCATGAGAGCAATGAGAGGTTATCCATAGGAAAGAATGACCGACTGACTTTGTCCAACTTTCACACACTTCTAGTATTCCATGCTATAAAAAAATTTTGTGAGTGTAGTGGGGATAGAGCTGTACAGAGAACAAAAAGATTTTTCTGGTGCTCATATAATCTCTCACACAAAAAAAATAATCTCACAATGTGCTAGCCTCTCCGGTATTGCCGTTCTGAGAACTCACAGCGAGTGTCTAACAATGCTGGTTTTTACCTAGCAATCTACACCATACGAAATATTTCGCATTCTCTCTTTTGAGAAGATTCTTATCAGAAGGAGTAATTCTCGCGTATATAGTAAGCAAAGAGTGTAGTCATAGTCTGCAGAAAAAAAGGTTTTTTTGGGGAAGAGAGCACACATGTGCAACCAAATGCCCTTAAGGGATTGCCACGATTTGTGAAAGGAAAGTTTGAAATTGTGACCTCTCTATACTAAAATAAAAGCATCTGCAAGTTTTTCAAATTAAACACGTAGTCATTCTTTACCTCCCTTAATTCCCATAATCCTCTATGGCATAGCTATAGCTATGTGGCATGTATTATGTGAACAGTCTCGTTGTGAATCCATCCGATCACATCACATCTGTTCTTCACTTTGAAAATTTTCGTTGTGTGTTGTATGTACTAGAGCGATTTTTGTGTGATAGGGTTAGGATTGCTTCGCCGCACTAACTATAATATCGAGCCAGAAGAGCAGACAGCAGAATAAGAATGGGATTTTTCGCTGTTGCTGAGCCTTAGTAACTCGGCAGTTATAGACACAGCTGTAGTAAAAGGTGAACAGCAAAGGAGGTTACCTACGGGTTTTCTCTCTACTGCAGAGAGGAGAAGTAAAAAACGAAAGAGACGAAAGAGTACGGAAACCCGATTCATCACCATCACCATCATCATTGCAAAAAACGCATGAAGAAGCGGAGGAGCAGTAATCACCCAGCAACAAGAGAGCGAGGAGAAAAAAAACGGCACACATACCTACTAAAACTGAACCGACTAAAAAAGATTTTTTTAGCTAGGCATAAAAAACACTCTTTGAGCACATATAAAAATCCAACATCAACCTGAGTTGATCTGTTACAATGAGTACACGGTGTACTTCGGCATCATCGGTGGCTATTAAAGTGTACGGAGGAGAAGGAGTAAGCATGGCATGTTGCATTTTCACATTTTTACCTTTGCTTTGAGCGTTTTCTTCTTGGCCTAATCGTAAGAGAAAAAATATGCTCTTTGTGTGGTGGTTTGATGGTAGAGGAGAGAAGGAGAAAAATCGACATGCTCCGTTCACGTTGTTACCGAGTTATAGCTTTTTT
>JAHZND010000799.1:0-35530 GCA_027744115.1 Acrocyrtus sp. NNG-2020 | reverse complement strand
TAGCTACTCCAAGTGTATAACATTCCATTTCTAAGGGTTCTCTGACCCCGTCAAAAAAAAACCACAATGAAAAGTCATTAAATCCTCACAAAATTATTATTTTTCACTAACTGGAAAATATTATTTTCCAAGTGCTAAATTACAGCAGACAATTTCCGGCAAAAAAAGGAAGAATGGCTCTTTACATCTGCACGGCAACAAGAGCAAGCCAGCACAGAAATAATAATTTTTATTTAGCAGAAGGCTAAAAAAATTATGGCGAAATTGGATAGCTGGATCGCGGGAGCTCCCTCCTGAGAAATAATTTTCATTAGATATTCTAATAGGATTTTTATCACTGTAAGTTTTACACTGCACAGTAGTGCAAGGAGAAGGAGTGGCAGTTTGTTTTTTTTGCTAGTTCCCGTTTTCCGGATGATGCACAACCCGATAAAAATAAATTTGTATACTGGGCACATGGAGCGATGGATGCCCTCCGCAGTAACTTTTTTTTTCGCCGTGTCGTGTATATTAATCCGCTTATGAATAAGGAAAGCGTAAAAGCCGAAACCTTGATCTGGTATCTCATGAAATCCAATAAAAAAATATTTCCGCGCTCCTAAAAAAAGCCGCTTCCATACGCTTCATTTCATTCAGCTCTTCCACCGGCCCCTACTAATAAAAACAAAGTTGACGCTATTTTTATTCCTGGAGCCAGTTTATTTTTTATTTGCGTTATCTCCACCAAAAAGCGTTTTAACCGACGCTGTAGCCAGCGCGGCTCACTATGTTTCCCTTTATCTTATCCTGCATCGATGAAAAACCAGAAAAAAATATATATAAATGCTCCCCATCCAAACACCATCCAAATTAACAAAAGACTCGTAAAGAAAAAAAATCAATTGAGGTTTTATGCCAAACTTATTTTTTTTACCTATTAACCCTATCAAGGAGACATCACTCTCTAATTTATTCATTTATTGTGGGTGCTACGTCACGTCTCGTTTCCAGCAAATAATTGAACCTGAGGAAATACGGAGTACTAAAAAAAGCTCAATAATTAGGTAGTGTATTGGCAGCGCAAACAAACTTTTATTTTCGGTAGGTGGCTTCTATCTCTTTCATCAGTCATTATTTTCAAACTGGATAATACAAAGGTGATGTAGCAGGGTGCTATGATGATACTCTATCAGGAGTAGTCGAGGCGATATTTTTTACACATAAAAAAATAAACAGCCTTCAACTACACTTTCTCCCCTCTCCATTTTTATCCAATAAGTGAGTACATAATTTTATTAGAATTTTTTATACAACTTTTGTGCTCTCTGTGTCTTCGTGACATTGTCCAAAACTCCAAAGCCATTTTACAATTGTAAACTAGCATAAAAGACAAGATATCACCAAATCAACCGGTTTGTACTCTAATAATGGTAAAGGCACCCAATAAAACGGAATTTTCGCAGAAATCCGTGTTATTTCGTGTATTTTCTTACTCGTAAGCCTAACATTACTGCAGCACTCTATTTCCTAGGAAGAGGGAAAGGGAGAAGAGGAGAAGCGAAATATATATTTTTTTTATTCGGGTTCCTCTTCCTCCTCACTTTCCCTTTTTTTATGGTGCACTCCCACGTACTGCGGACAATGTACAAGATAAAAATGAAGATTCAGCAAGAAAAATATCCGTTATCACCGTCCATCGGAGAAAGCGAGGAGAAAAGAAAGAAGGAGAAAAAGGAAAACAGCTAGTTTTATATATACGCTTGAAAAAATATCTACAACAATTTTTTTTCTCCTTTTTTTCTCCGGTGATCGCCCAGCTTTCAGTGAGTCCGTATCCTCCTTTTCTTTATCCGAGTAAAGAGCAAAAAAAATTTGTGATTATGAGGGATTGGAGATGAATACTAAGCACCGAGGAATATCCCAGCTTGTTCGTGCATGACAGTATAAAATGGGATGGGGAAAGTGCAAAAAGCGCCTTTTTATTATTAGTTACCTACACGTAATAAGGTGACTATTTTTTTCGTAGGGATACACTATCAAATAAATAGATCTGCTAAAAGGCATATAAATCAGTTCAATATATATTGTAAATGGCGCACACCGCTATAAAAAGCAATATCCGGTTGTATTTACGAACCGCTATATTGGACTGGGACTTTACTACCTCACTCGGAAAAAAAAGGAAAGGAAAAATAAAGGAGAGCGCTACGGCTCCTTCCAACATATTTTTTGAGTGATGTGCCATACAAATAAAAAAAAATATCATAATGATGCCCTGCTCACTTCATTATTCTGTGTTTATTGGGATTGGGGAGAAGAGGCTTATCTTTAGCCCTCACTTATTCTCTGTTAGGTGGGCATTAAGGTGATTGGGCTAAGAGATGATGGCTCAGCATAAAAAAAATATATATATTTATGCTTTGAGGAAAGTGTGGGGAAAGAGACACTGATGAAAGGTGCAGTGCTGCTGTGAATTTTATTTTGTAATATTTTCATGTCCCTCCGCACTACAAACTACGGAGAGATGGGGAGTCATCGATTGCAAAAATCTGATATGTCAAATAAGGGTATTTTTTTAGCCATGTGTGTGTGGAGTGGAAGTACGTGCAGAGGCACCTCAAAATAAAATATAGAGAAAAAAAATATTGTAGGGGAGAGTGAGGGGAAGATAAGGAGGAGAAAAAATAAGAGCAATTTAATTCCAGTCTTGTGATGGTATCCTAACAGCATTGACTCAAGTTGATTGTACATCTTCTGCATATGAATATAAAAAAACATATGGCCAGGCACTAGTATCCCGCCTCATCCTCATTCCTTTTATCTCTTCATAAAGGGAAGGATCTTCATGGACTCTCGTTTCGGCAGTAAAGAACATGGATTTATTTCTTATGTATCACTTTGTTAAACTTAGTTCCGTTCTGGTCTCTTCCGACTAATAATAATAATCTAACAAAGTGAGGTCCTCCCTTCTCTCAATGCAACCAAGTGGCTCAAGTTACGTGAGCTGGCGAAGGAAGAAGAAAAAAATCATACATTTTTTTTCTTCTCCTTTTACTTCCCATTTTCTCTTCCGTTAAAAAATATGGATGTGGATATATGTACATATATGTTCCTATTTTTTTGGACTGTGGATTCGATAGGAAACCTTCCAAAAAATATATGTATATCCCTATATATTTTCTCAGTATTTTCTAGTATTTTCACTTATCAAACTACGCCTATTCTACTTTTTCTACAGTTCCACTTAAACATTTTTCTTTTTACCTATACAGCACTGCAGAGAGGAGAGGATATTAGGAAGGAAGAGAAAAAAAAAATATTTTTTTCTAGCTCTTCTTCCCCAGGAATATGATAAGGGTTAGCTGGGCGCTGATCTTATACTTCCATCCATTCGCAATATTCCAGCATTGCTACAACAATTCACAATTCTAGAGCTATTTCGCATGCAAGGTACAGGAAAAGGGATGAGCAAGTTGGATGTTGGATTGGAGAACAAGAAGTGCTTCCACACCCGCACTGAAAAGTTCGCGGTGGAGATACATTCCATTTTTTTCACACCTTCCACCTATTGCCACTCATTCAAAAAAAGTGGACTTGCTATAGAAAATAATTTTTTCTGGAGAGTTTTCCCCCAAAAAATATATATAGGTACTGGGTAAGGGAAGAGGAAAGAGAAAGTCACTGATTCGTGAGTGAATTGCAACTGGAAAAAAAAATTGTATTTTGGTAGTTTGTATGTGGACGATGTCTACCTTGAGTAGTGGCTCCTAACTTTCGCTATTTTAAAGTATTTCCATCTACCACTCGAAAAAAAAATGTCGGACTTAGGCCATTTTAATAGAAACAAAAAAGGTAGGGAACTATGGTCATTCCATTTTGCAGAGAGATTTTGTGCATACACAGCCATCAATATATTGGAAGAGGGGAAAGTGGCAGAAAAAGCGGAGTTTTCGCCAGTTCTTCCATAAAGCAGAAAAATGTGTGGAGGTGTGCAGCTAAATGTGAGTGGGTGTCTGCTACGGGTCGGTCGGGCAGGTGCCTGCGAAAAAAAATAGTTTGGCAGTTGTGTACTCCACCACTGCAGTTTTCGCAATGGATATTCTTTCGCTAGTCGTTAGGAAAGTAGATACTGTAAGGATTCATTTTTGTTATTGAAATAACTGGTTTAAGAGGAAGCGGGATGAAGAAGATTTTTTAAAGAAACTTTATTTTTTGCGATACTGGCACTTGTCCGTCCGGTAAGAAGCCGAATATAAATTTTATCTTGGGGCTGGAAGGTCGGACTAGTGAGTAATTTTAAATTCACAGGGCAGAAACTCTCCATCTGCCTAAATATTACTTTTCTTTTCAGCCATTGAAACTCTCGCGGACGTCACTGAGGATGAGAAATCCAGACTTAGTTCATATGCCATTCTCAAATTACATTGGGAGATGGTGGAGTGTTGCAATGTTTGCAAAGTTTTCCTTTTCTCTTTCGCTTGATGGCTATTGGAACAGTAACAAAAAAGGGTTCATTACTTTTCCCCCTCTTCCCTTTCCGAAAAGAGAAATGTAGTAGTGTGGCATACGTGCAAAGGCATGGTAATCACTGCATTCCAAGAAAATTATATTAGAAAAAAGTGATCCTTTTTGTACAATTTGTTTGGCTTTTAGTGTCTGCTCAACAAGGTGAAAGGGACATTGCGCAATCCCAACTCTTTCATTAAAATGCACTTGAAATATCCCAGATTCTGAGAATCTGCTACGGATTTTCAAGGGAAATAGACTCTTTCGCAATGCTCTGTCCTCTCGTCATTAATTTAATGAGTTGCCGATTGCTTAATGCAGCTCCCAAATTGATATATTTATGTCCCCGTTCTCTCTTTGTGTAGAATGATTGCAGCATACTTACGAAAGTAAAAAAAAAGTGTTTTCAACTTGGAGCAATAGTCCGTGTTTTTAAATTATTGTAGGAAAGGGAGCACAAACAGTATTTTCCGAAGAAAAGGAGTGTGCCAATTTCGTATCATTTAATTGGGTCCATGTCCATTTTGACAATTGCACACAACCTTCTATTTTCCGCGTCATGTCGTAAGTTCATAGCCACGTCTTTTTAGAGGACCTTGAACGCTGTCATATTTTTCGTGACAGCGGGCCAATTTCTGCGCAGTTTGGACACTTGTTTGCGGTCCACACCTCCAGCCCCTTTTTCATTTGAGTTTATATTTTCCTTTAAAAATATCCCCTTTTCCTTTCGCAGCTGCCTCCCACAGCTTGACCACAGCATTGTAATGTTAATAAATTGTGGAATTTTAAGTGGCTGTAGTGGCTGCAGCTACTTCCTACGCTTTTTTCGCCCACCTCTCAAGCCCCCGTAATTTTCCAGTTTTGCTTGAATACTTCTTCAATTAACTGAATTGCACTTGGGTACAAATTTTTTCCAAAAAAATATACAACTACTCCACTACTCCACCACTACTTTTCTCTAAACAGGTGAAGATTTAGCTGTGAAGGTGACAGCCAATCAGATTATGCAATTCATCGCATGCTAAACAGACAAAGGGCTTTAGCCACGCTTTCAACTTGCTCTAGTCCGTTCGTGTAAAATTTTCGAAAATAAAATATAGCTCCAAGGGAAAAATAGTGGAGGTCATGAAAACAAGCGCACATACATACATATCTGACATATTACAAACAGTACGCATGAATGTAAAAAAACGGAACTTTTTTTCTACAGAATATATATATACCTCTTGCTCTCTCGCAAGTTGCCAGTTTATTACTTTTTTTTAAAAAAAAAGAAATTGCGGGAATGGTATGGATTGGCTTGTGGTCGAAGCACTTTGGAGAGAAGAGTGGAAAAATACGGATGAAAATTCTAAAGTGAAATTTTTTGTAGGGTTTGTGTGGGTATGCATTAGGAAGAGGAAGGAGCGTGGAGGTTATACATCTTTCCGCAGTTGTTGTATGAGAGAGAGTGAAAGGGGCTTAAGTGAGTTTTCGCATGATTCCGCAGTCCATTCAAGTAATGTGTACAAGTTGGCATGCAATGGGATTGCACATATAACACTTGATTTGTTGTGTGCGCCTACGTTTTTTCTGGTCAGCTTGCTAAAAGTCCATTTATTTCCGTTGGTGAGGTTTTGAGTGTGAGAGTGTGTACGGAGAGGGGAATGATGGAACAAAACGTCAGTTGAGCCATTTTCCCGTGTACATTGCTACAATGTCAAATCCATCTCTTCCTCTCCCTCTCATCCACCACCATCATCTGCACACTTTATCTTCCGCACACTGGTCTCGTCTGGTGTGCGGTCCATCTATCCGACATCATTAATTATGAAGAGCTCGTAAAAATTTTAGGGTTGGCAATCAAAATCAAAGGATGAACCTACACCTCCGCACAAAACTCCTTACAAAAAAATATATAATGCTTGTGTGTGGATCCGCACAAAAAAAATCCATGCAGTGCTATATATACTCCTTCACTATGTAAACTTTTCCGGCTTTCACACTGGAATCCTGGATGATGAGTGAGGGAGAAAGAGAGGGAGCAAAGCTAACTATTTTCTTTTTTGCTGGTTTTGCACTCCCGCTTTTCGCTACTTCAGCAGAGTGCTGTGAAATGGAATATTCCAGAAAAAAAATTAGATGTCTGTGTGCGTGAATGATAATCTAGATAATGAAGTAGCTCTCCTTTCCTGTGCGCGCCAGAGAGGGAAAAGCCGGTGAAAGCCTTAAATGCTCTTAAATGTGTTTAGGGAGCGGAGGGAAAGAATGGAAAATTGGGAATAGCTATGGTGTATTGTTCGACCATGAAATATGAACAGAAAACTGCCTTTCGGATAAAGTAATCAGATCAGCACGAGCTGGCACACACACACACAAATTTATTCGGGTGCGTCTCTCAAGCAGAAACGTAAGGGCGCGCGGGCACTCACTTATTAAAAGAAAAAATAATAATTTCAAACGCAACCCGAAGGAAAATTTACCTATAACAATTTCGCAATTATTTGTGCAATTAAAAATTGCTTTGGCGTATTTTGCCGCCACATAAAACCAAGTTATGAAAAAATTGTTTCATCACAGAAAACTTCTTTTTTTAGTCTAAGAGATTACTTTACCTTTGAAAAATATATTCTTATTTTTAAAAAGTTTACATCAAACGACACACGACCGCACTACTATTATCATAGTAATAGCGGAAACTTGAAATTTAATTAAAAATACTTTTTTCCCCGTCGTCCTCCTCCTCTTCCGCGAAGCATGAATAAAAGCCGCCCTCTATAAATTCCCATTCCCATAGTTTATGCATTTCAGCAGCTCCTCCAAAGTATATATTTCTGGCGGCTCATATACTCCCTTCCTTTTTCCCTCCTTTTTCCCTTTCTTCGTCTCAGCTGAGGAAGCGCTTAATGAATGTGGACAGAAGGAAAAGTGTGCAGAGGGAGAAATAGCTCCTTAAAGTAATCATCATTGCCGCCTTACCTTCCCAAACTTTTTTTTTCACAGTCCTTAACAACGACATAAAACATGGACAGGACGATGTCTCTGCTAAATGCCTATTGTTGAGCTGTGACTTACGACGAATAATTTGTAAGTGGTAAGGCTCTCATGGCTTCTGAATTTCTGATGCATACAAAAAATTTGAAAGGAGCTGCTGCTTTCTCCGCTGCAGCAGCTTCTGTTTCAAACTTACTCCTTTTTTTATTATTTCCGATGGAGGTGCTTTCCCTCCTCTCTCTCTCTCTTTCTCTCCTGCTTTTTCTCTGGTCCGTGAACAACTTAAAATTTCCAGAGGAAAAAAAATTATTATACGGCACATTAATTTACGCCTTTGAGAATACCGTCGGCAAAAATATGTATCTGTATCTAGCCACTGCTTTACTCACAGAGCTGCGGAGGGAAAGGCTAACAGAACAGTTTTTTCCCTCCATATCTTCTGTGTGCACATGCTAATTCTTCAGACTCAGCTCAAAGTTTCGAGGAGAGATACCATGCCCATATTTAATGCACGTAAACAGCAGAAAAACTTTTTTTATGTGGAAACCCAAGCCCAACGCCGACTCTCGCTAATATTACCTGCAGGATAATATACCATAGCCATAGTCTTTTTGCCACCCACATCAAATTTTAGACTATCTCTTGGAAAAAAGGAAATTCTCGTCAGTCATCAACTTTATTTTTTTATCTGCAGTGAACATTTCTCCCCCTCTGTAAACAGACGATTTTTGTAGTGGTAGCAAGACATAAAATTTTTTTTTTCGATGCACATTTGACATTTTATCATTCTCCTACACTGCATGTATATATTGTATGCTGGGCTGCCTCTTCTAAAAAAACTTTTTCTATTCAGAGTCATTAAACAGTTGAACATCTCATTTACCAACTTTCTTGTAGCGCTCCAGAGGAAAAAAAATGAGGGAGAGGGATGATGGTAGATGGTACGTTGAGTTGATAACTTAAGTAAGCTAATTCCCACCTGGACAGTGTGTAATTAAGCAGGATCCCCTAAAATATATTTTGTGGAGAGAGATGTAGTAAAAAGTGCTTACGGCTTGCTTCATTTTCTCCTGCCATTTGTTAACCTGCTACTTCATTTTTCCCCAACAACCGTTTTTTTTCTTCTGCAGAGTCAACAGTAGAGCCAAAAAAAGTGCTCCGCATAATCAGCAAGTGAATGCCTAAACACACTTGTAAACTATTTATGAAGGAGGTTGAACTTTATCGCGGAATACAAAATCCTTTTGCGGCCTCACTCAAAACTCAGCTCATGTTGCCAAACTGTGTACAACACGTCCATGACACTTTAGGCGAAGTTAAGACGAAAAAAATTGTGTGTTTGGGGAGACTAGAGAAACCATTGAAAGTAAAGGGATTTGGCGGTGACGACGAGAGAGCGCCGGATTTGTACTTTTTTTAAAACATATGGGACGGACATGGACATTGCTGCACTTTTTTTGGAGTCTCACTTTTTTTGGAGTTTGGAACTTCCAAAAAAATACTGCTGCAATGGATGCATGCGCGCCATGCACCTAAAGAAAATAATAAATAAAATACATTTTAAGTTGGAAAGTTTTTTTTGTTTGAGCTGCCCATGGACGTAATTTTTGCGTGTCAGCGCTACTTATTTTTTATCCTGAAGTGGAAGCCATGATGAAAAAGTTTTTTTTTTCTATTCCGGTGAAAATTTTTCCGGTCAAGTGAAATAAAAAATTTACGTGGAAAGGCTGCTGCCCCAAAACTCGAAAATGTGTATAATTGCATGTGCCGAGTACCATTTTTGCTAACTCACGGAGTATAAATAATTTCACGAGTGATGTGACTGAATTCAATTGGGTAGTTTCCAAAAAAAATTTTTTTCTCCCGTACAAATAAGGCGGGTGAGGAAATCAAACCGAAAAAGGGAAATGTCGTGTTTTGGGTGGTGGCGTGCCTCTAAAGCTGCGCTCAGTTTTGTAACGGTTAGGCAACTTCCATAATGAGATTGCCTTTCCCTTTGCCATCATCATCTTCCAAAAAAAGGTTTTATGCCTTGGAAAGGACAAGTTCAGGAGACTGATTAAAAACCGTTGTTTCGTCAAATTTCCCTCCAGGAGTACATGAAAATGTAAAAGCTTAAAAGTCGTTGGCCTGTGCTTGGCTCAAGGTGACAGTGGGAAAAAAGGAGCTAATTGATTTTTCTAAAACTGGCAGGGATTCAAGTCCAATATTGCGTAAAAGAGAATTAGTTTGTCGCAGGTAGGAAGGGAATATATATATATATATTAGTGGAACTTCTTCTCCTCTCCACTTTAGAGCCGTCACAAAATTTCTTTTTTTTTTCATTCTGATGAAGCAATTATCTGCAAGACAAATGATTCCAGGGGACGTAAATGAGATAAGGTATCATAAAACTAGTCCAACAAATGGATTACAAGCTGCACTTTGTACTTTTTTTGGGGAGAGAAATAGAAATAGAAAAAAAAACCAGGAAGGATTTTGTTTGGAGAGCTGGAAGGAAGGAAACCGAAGGCGTAGTAGGATCCGTAGAATGCCGTACATTACGGCACTTACAATAAGAAACAGAATTCCCAGGAGGACCCAACGAAATTACTCAAGTTGACCCCTTTTCTCCTCATCTGTGCGGAGCCGGGCTTCCTCCCTTTTTCTCCTCTTTGAGCGGAAATAGTACATGCAAAGAAAATTCTTCTTTTGTAGGCACCGCCATCACCTTCATATCAAGGAAGAAGAAAAAAAATGGTTATCACGTTTGTATCGTGCGCTCTCACAGCTCACACCACTGTTTGTATTGCATTTGGACAACGGAATGGAGTCAGCGAAGCACCAGAGAATCACCAACTCTTATTATTTTTCTTCTTTTTCCTCCCGCTTCTCATATAATGTATGAATTGTGGATGAAGATATGACGTCCTGAATAGGGAAAATCGTCTACGTTGTCCTTTTGTTGTCTTTCCCTCCGCTTTCTTTTTTTTTCTCCGCCGACTTCCTTGAACTTCTACAGGAGCAGCTCTTTTCTCTAGTATCCTCTGCCTTCCCCAAAGCTATAAGACTTCCCTTTCATTTCCTTTTCTTAGCTGCCACTTAACCAACGAAATCTAATCTCTCATATTAGATTTTTTTAAAATGATGTTAGCATAAAGGTTACTCATGCAGTGGTGGAATTTCTCCGGCTTTTGGAATAGAACGGCGAGCATTTTCTTTCCTCTCTTTTTTTGGTGTTTTATATATTTTTAAAAAATAGAATTGCAAAATGCGTGCTACAAGCACATCACTTTTGTTCCGAGTATGCCTCTCCCGCTCACGTTTTTCTACCAGTGCTCGCAGTCCTTTCTCGGGTCCCTGGTGAAAACCAAATAAATGAAAAATCCACTTTCTCCATTACGATTCCACGAAACTGCATATTTTCACTTGTTCCGTTTTCGCCAGGTATGTTTCTCATTACGGCAAATTAAATATGCAAATTTATCCCGCACGCTGCCACACTGCCCCCTCACGTTTTATACATCTTCATATTCCCCCAAAAACCCCAACTTTTGCCCACCCTGAAACACCCATTTTTTTACAGGCTGGACAAAAAAATCCTTTTTTATTGCAAAAATAAATTGAAAATAAAAGTGAGAGCGGTCCTTTTAAAAGCAAACTCTTTCTGCTAATTGTGAGTGTTTTAAGAGACAAAATAAAATTTAACTGCTGGAAGGAGCTACCCTTTTACGGCAAGTCACAAGTGTAGNAGCTACCCTTTTACGGCAAGTCACAAGTGTAGTGTGGAAAGTGATAGCGAAACAATTACAGCTTCATTTATATCAGCGAGCATAGCGGCACTTAATCTCTGTGAAGAGGGTTTTTCCCTCCAGCGAAACAGATAAAAAAATAAATGTATTTGGAGAGGTTCCTCCATATAGCACGTTACTGTTACTTTCCATGGAAAAAGCTCCTCTTGAGCTTCGTCAGCCTCGATTTTTTTGGTGTGGAGCTACGACTATAATCGCTATACAGGAAATGTACAATTTCTAGTGCGCTTTCTACTCCAATCAGCAAACAAGCTGGGTCGGGGAGTGAATTCATTTGAGATTTCTATTTTTTTTCTGTTCTCCCCATTAAGCCCTACGTCATTATTAGAGTATAGCTACTTCGCTCCGAGTGAATGACTGAGTGACGGGATGTGAATGGGAGCGAGAGACTCACTCCTATTTTTACGTTTCAATATCCCAATTCCTCCTTCTCTCCTTCTCACGTTTTCCTCCTACAATGTAATTTCGGTGCAATGGCATAGTTCCCTTTCTCTATAAATCATCTCATGTTAAAGATTTCTGATGGCTTCTCTTTTCAACCAAGCCAGGCCAGGCCAAGCCACTCAATTCTCGGCTGCTCTCCTTGCCCCCGAGATCCCCTTTCTATATGTAGTGATGGCAGCACTCAAGTTACCCGGGCTTTTTGATACCCCCAAAATATTGTACGCACACGCACCCTTATTCCTTTTTACACACACTATAATTATGCACTTTCTAATTATCACGCCCGATAACAGTTTTCAGATGTTATTAATCTCGGCGGTTAGAGAATCACGCGAGCCCTCCAAAATGCGAATTTTCAACTCACTCCTTTCCACTCCACTCCAAGTACAATAGATTTAATCACGGGACAGTGGATGTATAGAATAGCTCATTATGGATCAAAGGTGATCTCACACCACCGCTTTCACTCCCGATTCACTTTCCCGAGTGGGCTTATGATGACTAGCCCATTTTTTATGTGCTTCCCGCCGTGAAAATTGGAGGGCCTTTTTTTCTCCTATCAGCGTCATCCGAAGTGTACACTGATCATAGAGGAAAGTAAAATAGGCTCTTTTCCAACCTCACAAACTGTCTTCTCATTATAGCACTCAGCCACTGGCTGTTTCGGAGCCTGCCATAAACGTCAGTATGAAAATGGCCAGAGCCTTACGCAATATATTATGGGGGAAATCAACCAAGAGCAAATCAGCCCTGTCTATCTATCAACTACCTAAATAATATATTGGAGGATGCCAATTCTCATAAAAATCTGGATCAAGCACATAAGCAAAAAAGCAATCCCACTTGAATGATAGAAGTAAAAAAAATATTTCTCCAGGAGATCTCTTTATATTTCTTCTAAAAAAATATTGAGGATGTTCTCACCGACATCACAGAGTGGAGAATATTATCGAGAAAAAAAGTTGCGCAAAAAAAATTTATTTTTTTTGAATAGCAGATAAATACGAGTTTTATACGTATATATTGGGAAAAAAGAAAAAAAAAGTTTTATGGGTTGGTACAATCGGAAAGTAAATATTTTGGGGATTTTTTTCGCTCATATTCAGGGAAATAAAGTGGTGGAAAATACGGAAACGGAAATATGCATGAAGCATCATAGACTGGTGAACAGTGGATGGATCTGCTGGTGCTAGTTTGACGGTGGATGGGCGAGGAGAAGAGGAAAAAGACCAAAAAGGCCCACTGGCAAAATACTAGCAACACGGACAATCATGGAGGGGTGGCATTGTCGGTCGCTGGAAAAACTATCTTTCCCACAAACCTTTGACATATTCATGAATTATTCAAAACATCTCTGGAGAGCTGGCGAACCTAGTTATAGTTAAGCCAGTTGTAGTAATCCCCTTACAGTTCAACTTGAATTTTCTCCTTTTTCCCATATTGAGAGCACTGGGTAGTTGTGTAGTTGCAGCACATAAGTCAACAGAAAATGGGAAGCGGGAGCGCTTTTCCCTAAAAAAATTGGATAGAAAGGGTGGAAAATGTGTATCTTCCTTCTGGAAGGAATCTTCTCAAAAGCACAAAAAATATAGGTGCACTAGAAATTGGACTGTAAGAGCCAGCTCACTTTCTCCCTTTTCCAGCCTTTTTTTGCCAGGTGCCTACATCTCTTTTAATGTAAACTCCTGGGTAACTACTTTCCCGGATCTAAAAAGTCCAACACACTTGCGCAGTGGTTGGAACGGTAGTGCACTCTTGAAATCTCCTTAGAAAAAAATAGATTTTTTTTACTAAATTTCCATTTTCCAAGGTCACTAAATTGTAAAAAGAAGTTATGTGCAACTTTCCCATTAGGCAGGCTAGAATATAATTTTTTTATAGTAAAGACAGCTAATTATTAAAGTTGAGCGGGAAATACATATTTTTTCTCTGGGGATAGTGTGAAAATGTGAAGTTGGAAAGTAGCTAAAAAAAGTTGCTACAGTTGATGATGAACTGCGAGAGCACTTCTCCTTTTGTGAGGAAGGCGCGTTTTAAGCATTTTAGAAAAAAAGTTTATTTTTGCTGTGCTCCATACATAGCACATGCAAAAATAGGATTAGCAAGTATAAAAGGGAACTGGCATAGGTTTTTTTTAAAAGACAAGTTTGATTCCAACTTTAGGGCTCCTCTTTCTCTCCTAGTTTACATGTTTATTGAAATTTGCATCAAATTTAGCTGTAATCAAAGAAAAAAAAAGTAAGAGTTGAAATTAGGTCTGCGTCTAGTTGGGTTGGACTAAGGTGCACTTTTTTTATTTACATCAGTGTAGTGGCAGGAGTTATAGAAAATGCGGAAACAGGCAGAGCCAGCTGCTTCCATTTTGCAGGTTTTCCCCTGGAGATGGAGAAAAGCGAAAAACAGACAGATAAAAGAGAATATTACAACAGTCTCTGGGAGCTATAGTAAAAGGAACAAGTTTTGAACATTTTTTGATTTTTTTGAGGAGAGGAGCAGATATATATATTTATACAAATAAATTGCAATTTCGACGTTTTCCCCACACATCCTAAAAAAATCTTTCCTTTCCGATTAATTTATTAGGAAATTTTCTGAAATTTTATAAATTGCCTGAGATCTTGTATTTCGCTCATTTTTAATACCAAAATCTCTGGAGGATATTCCATCCATGATTCTTCGAAATCCAATTTTCCACGTAAAAAAGTACATCACTTTTTTTTCTGGAGACTCAAACATAAATTGGTTTTCAATGGAAATTGTATATCCGAAAGAGGTAAAAAAAATATTGTGGGATGGGAGAAGGTTAACCTGTGGGCAAACTTGATGGTATATAAATTTGATTTTTGATTTTTGAAAAAAAAAACTTATTCCCGCCACTAATTACATTCAACGTATGCTCCTTCATGGGAATACTTCTTTCCAATTATTTCAGCTTCCCACTCAACAGATTTAATAAAGTTTGATTTTGGAAAGACTACCCGAACCGGAAACAAGTGTAGGATGTTTTCCGTCTTATTATTTTTTCTGAAAGAAATCCAAGAAACTTTTTGAGTGGAAAATTGAGAAAAGGCGCATACTTCAGAAAGCTCTTCATATTTGCCATCGAGCAATTTCACAATTAATATTATTAACTGCCGGAAGGAGACAGTTTGCATGAAATTCGTCGTCGAAATTATTTTTTTTTAATGTTGTCGCCTTCTTACTGGAAATAAATCCGAAAGCTGGGACTGCAACGTGACTTACTCTCCAAATAATTATTTCGTTATTTCTGTAATTGAACCGTTTTATAAAGCTCATTGAAATTACTCAAATTAGTACTCAGCGTGGGCAAGACGGTTTCAATTTCGATTTCAATTCGGACAATTTTTGAGATTTGGGTTTTATACGGCTTGAGTTACATCCTAATTGGTCCAGTGTTCTGCCCATGTTTTATGTAAAAAGTCAACTTCTTAAATTTCTGGAGATGTAAGCAGTGCCCGAAGGTGGAAGATGACGACAATGTGCAGACATTTTCTCTTGGAAAAAATGGCATGTCTGCGTCGTTATCTTTACGACGCTGAACTAGTAAGATGGCGGAGATTATCATCTGGAAAAAAAAATTGTGCTTGCGGCTACAGTTTGCTTGGCATAGCATAAAAAAATGTAAAAAGAATGGCGACATTGTTTTTTAAAAAAGTAAAAGTAAATAAATTGGGTGCACATAGCACAAACACCGGAATTGTAGGATTTTGTTGGTTGCTCGATGTTGCAATATTTACGGTTGATGCAAGTCATTGTTGCTTCAACAGGATTGCACAATGCACTCCCTAGCTGACTCCCTTCTTTGTTCTGCGTTTTGGCTGCAACGTAAAAAGAAAAGTCGCCTGTCTGACGCTCGGTGTGGTGCTCACAAGCATGCCAGATTAATTGCAACATGGCTCGCCAGCAAAGCCACCGTTGGGTCGAGCTTGTTTTGAAATATTAACTTCAAAAAATATAAATCTGTCAGCAGGTTTTGCTCTACTGAAAAAACGGCAATTTCCTACTGGAAAGCACTAAAAAGATACGAAACGGACACGACGCAAAAAAAATAATAATGATAATTTTCCACTTTTCTTCTGAAGTTGGTTTGTATGTAATAGATTGAGGTTAATTCCACTTTTCAACTTTTTTTATGGGTGACACCCAATTACAATTATGCATTTTGCATAATCAGCTGGTTTTGAGTGGTGACAGTGAGTTTTTGAAGAGGGGAATTTTTTTTGCTACCTCTGCGAAAATAATACTCGTTAGTGTTTGCACAAGGAGACTACGAATTATATTGATTATGCTCGAGTTTTTGAGAGGTTTTTTAGAATTTAATTTTAAAGAGCCACATCAAAGCTGCCCGTTATATATTATTTATTGGGAGGGATAACTGTTCCAGGAATTTATTTCAACAGCTCCACTCAAATTTGAGAATGGAACGGAAAAGTTGAGTGAAGAAAGGAAGAATGTGTGCTGTTTACGAGCTTTTGTAGTCAACTTTGTCCGTTATTTCCCAACTAACTCGACAACAACATGGCTTATAAACTGTGGCCCACTCCAATCATTTTAATAACGCAGTTGTTTGCCCGGATTACAAAAAGTTGAGGTGGAAACAGGAGAATCCTGAAGTGCACTTGAGTAACGGCACTTGTGCTCCCCTACTACAAATACCAGTAATAGCTTAGACCTTATCCTTCTTCCTCCCCCACTGCTTCCATTGTATATCAGTTTGGAACTTCAGAATCGAATGCCGTAATTGAGTAGGAGCCCTCACCGCAATTTGAAACTGCCTCATTTAATATCCCCTCTTCACTGGTACATCCAGCCGTGCGAAAAATATAATTTTGTAATTTCGCTGCGGAGATAATGTTTGCCGGACTACTGCTAAAATAATTTTCGACATCTGCTACCAGAAAAAGCGCACTGAATAGTTTAAACACGGACGGTTCATTATTATTTTTTGTGCTGATGCCTAGGAAAATGGTAATGTGTCAAATGTGTCAGTTGTGAGAGGTCACTCAGAGCAGATTTTTTAGCTTTGGTACGTGCTAAATTAGTGCAAAAAAATAATTCCATTGGGGATATGCTCTGTCCGCTTCACAGCTTGCGCTTTATAGCTCCCCTTCCACCTTCCCCTTCCTCCCAACTTTTTTTTTTAAAGTTTTGCTCTATCATCTGCTCGGAAACTAATGAAGCTGTTGTTGGTTCCCAAAGTTTCCAATTTAAAACTTTTTGTCAAGTAAGATTGAAAAGTAAGCAATTCATCACCCTTGACAGAGTAAAAACTTTCCAAAAAATTTAGTTGACCTTTGCAAAAACACAATCAGGAAGGACGAGCGGAGAGGGAGCTGGCATTCACTGGAAAAAATTTATTTGGACGTGAGAGAGCCTTCTACAACTTCCCTTTTGCTATCCTTGACACAAAATTATTTTCAGCGGTAAAACTTAAACTGCTTCCCACATCCCACCCTAATTTCTAGATGATTGATTGCAGCTCAAAAAAAAGTAGAGCAGTATTCTCAGAAAGTGAGAAGAGATGTCTTTTTTGATGGTAAAAACTCTCCCTTCAACCACTTCCATCTTTCCGAGCCCATTTCCCTCAAGCTATCGAAGGCATCATCAATTGGCGAAAAAAATTGGATTTTTCCAGCAGCCGCAGTCGCGCTCTCGTTGAAGGGATTATCTGAAGCGGAGACAAACTGACATTATCATAGCCTGAAGCAACCAAGGACAAAAATATGCTTAATCTCCACTCCGCAACTCCTTGCTAAACACAGCTCCTTTTTTCAGTTAACAACCTCTCCAGTAATTTCTCTGGAGAGCTCTTGGTCTAGCGGATTCCTAACGTATTACTTTTAAGGGGCTCTTCTCCCTTCCCTTTTCATTATTTCGGAGAAAAGCCCCTTCCACTTATAAAAAGCTCCCCTCAGCAAGATTACTAATAGAAGGGGAAACGCTGAATGAGGCAAAGCAACAACTGCTGTGCTCAATTATGCAATTTTTTTATGGGATCCCATCACCCAGAAACAAATTCTGACATTCATTTTCCCTCTAGGCGCAAACTGCAAGGTGGATGCATATCTCGACCCCCAAAAAAATTTAATGTGATTAGGACAAGGACAACCCTTTTCAAGTTGGACACTCCAGGTCCAACGCTGTCCTACAAAACGGCATTCCTCCGAGAATTCTGCTGAAGTTACAAGAGCCCTACTCCTTCTCTATGTGACTGTCCCTTGGCGTGCCATCTCGCACAAAAAAAAATGTGGGGGAGAAGCTCTTAAACTCCAAGAGGCTTAGAACGTCCATCATATGCCCGTCTTGTACCTTGTATCCTACTTACGGATTAATTGCAGATTTGAGTGGGCGTGAGCACAAAACACGGGGCACCGAGGGACTCTCGTCTCCGTCCTGGCCTGGCTTCAATTTTTTTGGAATTTGTTGCGCAATCAGCAAACTCGTAGCTTGCACGTGTTCCCTGGAGAAACCACTTCTCCTTATAATTAAGAAACACATTTTGGGATGGTGACTGCTGACTGCTAAAACGTGATGGAGTAGGAAAAACGCGGGCGACGAATTTACAAAAAAATATATATGCAGAAATGCACGCAACTACAGATGCATATAAAATTAGTCTCACCTTCCCCTAATTATCCCTAATATCTTAGAAGAATCTGTTATACTTGTAGATTTGAAGTTAAAATTTCGCGCTGCACTTGACACTCCATTCTCAGACTGCACTTCACCCAAAAAAAAGAAAATCTTTGTCGTGAGTGGCCAGAGTTGCAGACAATGACAAAAAGACAAGTGGACGGATTTCTAGTTATATAAGCTCGGGAATGGAAATCGTGACAAAGTGCCAGTTTCTCGCATCTCCCTTCCAAATCTTTCCTCCATTTCTCTCCTCCGTCAGCTAAAAATGAGTTTTCTCCGTACCTCTCTTTAGCCATTGAGCAGAGTAGGAAGAAAACAAAAAAACATATTATTTTACTTTTCACTTTTTTTCACGACTGTAATTTCCTCAAAAAATGCGCCAAGACTGCATTTCCTCAAAAAAAAAGATGTAAAGATTTTTCTGGAGAAAGAAGGGATATGAGTGTTTGACCTACGCCTCCCTCCCCACTCGGAAAAGCGAGTGTGCTGAAATAAGATTTTACAATCGGAACAGGCATCTTTTGTAGTGTGACATGTCATGGTGTTTTAGGTGAGCTCTGTGTAGTACTCACCCCTACAGACATTTTGCATTCCCATTGACAGAGGTACTATAATGACACGCGAGACGGTGATTTTACTCATTTTCCGGGAGAAATGCAACCCGGAATTACTCGCGCTAAGATTTTCCTAATAAATGTCATATTTAAACTGAGTAATGTTTTCCTTTCTTTTCTTTTTATTACAGGTAAGTCAAAAAATACGGAGATTCATCCCTTTACAAAATTTTTCTATTTACTTTCCACGGATATGCGTATAGCAAGTGAAATCCTCGTACCTTGAGATTTGCTCCTAAGTAAAAAAAAAGTTATTCTAAGAAAAAGGAAAACAATAAGGTAAGTGGTTAAAAAATCTCTATTTTTTTCCTCCAAGATCACAGGAAGGATTGTGCATAAGAAGAATTTCCTTGTAACATAAGTCTAGCCATTTTTCCGTGGAGCAGCTGCTTAACTAAAAGTAATATTTTATGAAAGTATTATCACAGCAAAAAGAAGATACAGTGGAAAATGGAAGGGGATGCGAAATGTGGAATGTAATCGGTTTTCCTCTTCTTCCGTCTCCTTGTTTTTAAAAGTAAGAAGGAGGAATAAGAAAGGGCGCATAACATTAAAGCCGATCATATCAGCTTGCACTCCCCACCACTGTTGAATTTACGGAAGAGCTCACGTCGGAAGCTGTGGGCTGTGAGCTATTATATTTTCAGTGTGCATCATCATCCTGCATAAAATAGGTACACAATTTTTTGGGGGGATATAGTATGGCCTGGGCTTCAGCCTGTTGACACTATTCCGACTCGCCTTCCTTTTTTATTTTATTTTTTTGAGGGTTATAGCTCAGATACAAAAAAAAAGGTTTTTTTTCTTGCTTATCTTAGTGACAGGTAAAGTTTTCAGAAAAAGGGAAGAAATGTGTGTGCTCAGTGCTGAGAGTATTGTGTGGAAGAGGCTCACATGTCAAGAGGATAGTGAGTTGTTCCGGTGGCGAATAAAGATTAGGGGAATGTGTGTAAGCACCTATTTATTATACAAACAGATTTACGGCCCTTCACATTTTATTTGCATTTTGCTGAGGACGCCACTACAGCGAGGAGATACTTTGCTAGAGTGGTTTCGAGGAGGTGCGTTCCTTTCCCTCCTTTTCCAACGAAGGAGGCTGTGTATTCATTACGTGCGTCACGACACTCTTCTCACAGGATAGAAATAGGGAGAGGAAGATAGGTTAACCTGAGCTATGAGCTCTGTACATATAAATTTTTTTTTTCGGTTATAGTGACTCCTCCACACGTGCTTCCTAGGGTCCCTGCTGGGCTGCCTCTGCACAAAATATGAAAGGGTCGAGTGGTTTGACATGAGGTTATGCGCCATGCCCTTTCACGTTAAAAACACGTTGACAGCCCAAAATGAATTTGGTGGTGGGATAGGAAGGAGCAGCCACTTTTTTCCGGTGTAGCCTTTCACAGATTCCCTTCCCAGGCTTAAATAAATGAACCGTCTCCAGTCACTTCTCAGGATAATTTGTCTAATGAAAATATTATATTTTCGCCTCTGGTCTAAACTAAAACTGAGAAATGTTACGGAAAAAAAGTGGAAGCAACATGACGCATTTCAGCTGCAACTCGTGTTTTAATATCCCAATTTAGCTGCTGCCCCAAACAAAAAAAAATAAATCGCTTTTTGCAGTACCCCTAAAGAAAAAAAATATTGTTTACACCCGGATAGCATGCAATTCAGCTCATGTTACTTTTAATACATGAATGATTTCATTCACTTCAGATTTACTCTGATAAACTATAAAATGAACTGCTGCAATATATTTTCCACATGCCACTTCATGCCCCACTCATATATATATATATTTTTAAAATGTTCCTTAATTTGCCGTTTTGCAGTTGGCCCCACTTAATCTCAGCACTGTTTTTTTTGCTGTAGCTCTTGTCGTGCAAATCCAAGGGCTAGAAAGGATGCCTTATCCAAACCCGTATGGAGTGCAGTTTTCTAGTCTAGATTGGAGTCGGGAGTACACGCGTTTTCACACAATTGCCCAATAATATCGCAATTATTATGGCGCACAGCGTGCCTTTCTTTCTGCAAAACGTGTGGCGAGGGAAATGGTGGAGATTAGAATCTGAAAGCATTTTTTTTCTGAGGACGCAAAAAAAATTAAGAGGGAGGCAGGTATACTTTCCGAAATCGCAATGAGCCATTTAAGAAAGGAGCAATGAATCCAGAATACAAAACGGGTTTTAGTAAGAAAAGGATGGAGCATATATACCGCGATGAAAGGAAAATGTTTTTTGTGAGTAGCACTCCAAGTGTTTATATTCATTAGGAGCTGGAATCTCTTTCAGTTTGAATTTCGGAAAACAGAGATCACATAATTACAGCAAGCTACCTACAAATTTTCCTTCCTCCTCATTAGAGGGAGCATTACCGGTACGCGTGCGGTTTTCATTTCCAATACGTACCAATTTCTGCTCAGGGATTTTGGGTTGTGTTTAGAAGGAAAAAAAAGTTTTCCGGGTTTTTTTTTTAGATTACTCTTGTAATTAAAAGATCCGCAGCGCGGAGAAAACGAGAAGAGCCTCCCCACTTTATTATTAGTGGCTTTTGCTCTCCCCAGATGTGTACTCTGCTTTTTTCGAGTTATCCCCATTCTGCGAAGAATCTATTAAAAATATTGGCTTTGCTGCCTAGAGGATGATGACAGGAGCTGGAAAATGAGGGATGCAGACACCTGTGGTGAAAATTAGAGGGAAGCATCTCCACCGAGAGAGTAGACAAGGGCGGCATGTAGCGGAGAAAGTTGCAGTTTTTGCGCGCTCTCATTTCCCCAATTTTATTAGCATTCTGTTTCTGCCCCACGCAAAAAATAATTCTTTTGCAGGAAGGAGAAATCTGGTATTTGCCACCAGTTATGCGCTCTACCGGGAAAATGTGGGAGCGAACTGGAGGAAGAAAAGTACTTTCCCCTTTTGCTGGAAGGTGGAGAAGAAGAGCCTCCAAAAACTTTTCTCCACTTTCACCGCACCACTCCAAAAATGAAAATACTTTGGTGCGTACCACCTAACAGCGAAATTCGATACTAAAAATAAAATCAACAGTTAGCTCCGTCATAGTTCTCCGACGACATTCCAGATGGAAAGGGAAGTACAATTTAAAGCTTTGCAACAAGATTTTCACTCCTTTCCAAGTTGCATCATGATTTTTAAATATATCTTTTTTCAGCCGAAAAGATTTTTACCTGTGCAGTAAAGTAATATAGCCAAATTATTAGCTTAAGCTTAGCCGATCAAAAGTCCGCTGTTCATGCCTGCAGAGCTGTCATTATATATAAATTTTTATTTTCGGTGATTTTACAACTCTGCTGCTATATGGGCTCATTATACAGTGCTGAGAACTTACTCGGACCCGCTAAATATAGTGGGTGAGCGTAAGGAGCAGGCAATTTGCGTAAGAGTAGGAAACAGCAAAGTACGACAAATAGTGCCGAATTTATGTTCTGCTTTCACTTGACCATGCCACTGTAAGCCCATTCCAACTTTTTCATCCGTTTTATAGGCATAACTACCTATTTGCTTATGTATGGCTGGCTTCGTTCCCCAATTTATATATATTTTTTTTGCTTGTAGTTCCGCCTCGTTCCTCACGCAATTTTCTTCTCTGCTACAGAAATCTAAAGGATTGTGTTGGCGGTGATGATGTGTAAGTGGCGACTATAGTACCTTGGCAGAAGTCATTAGAGGGAAAAGGTATTCCTACCTACGTGGCCACCACTTCGTTCCTCTCTATACCAAACCACATGCCAGAAAACCCTGAGATTTGTTTCTTTTTGATCAATAGAAAAAGAAAAACGCAAAATTATTTTCTTCTTTATGGACTCCCTTAACATAGCTCATAGTCTTCGTCTCCTTTCGAGAAAGTTGCATGATTTCACTTACCGAATTTTTTTTTATTTCGAGGTCACTCTAACAAATTTTTATTCCTGGTCTGCACGATCCTGTCTGCGACTCTTCAGATATATTTTTTTGTGTCGCAATTCATTCCACGCTAAATTAAAAATTTAATTTAATTTAAAATTTAAATTTTATAATAAGCTGATTTCTGCAAAAAATATGATTGAAATCGGAGCTATGTGATGTGATGAGAATTAAAATGGTGTCATTAAGGAAGTTTTCTTAGGGGGAAATTAAAACAAAAAAATTGAGTCTTCAAGTAGATTTGGCTCCCTCCATGTCATTAGAAGTAGAGCTACTGGCTCCGGCGGTGTATTACCCTCCTGAGCAAATGAATTTGTTTAGGAACAGGAAAGCGAAGTTTTTAGGGTGTGTGTGCACATGGAAGTGTACGTGGAAAAAAAGTAACGCAAGCCCCTCATATTTTTCCATTAGTGGAAAGATATAGTTTAAGACGAAAATCACTTTAAATTGCGCAATTAGAATAAATTAAGCATTTCGCCATGGAGGAGGCAGGAAAAGGGCATAAATGTCCAATTGGAAAATGTGTTTCATGCTAACCCACAATATCATTTTCCCCACATGCAGCACGTGATTTTCAAATTGCATTTGTTCGCCATGGCAGATAACATGCTGTCACATTCCACCACTGCCAAAACATAGTTTTTTTTTCTTGGTTGGTGCTGGGTGCTGTATATGGTCCGCCACTGACAGCCCCGCTACTATTTTTTTATTCCGGGTAGAGTGCTGAGACCACTTTAAACTGCTACTGTGCCTAGAATATCCCAAGAAAATGGTGAACTTTACACATGCCTCTAGGGGAAAAGTAATTCTGACCAACTGTGTCCTCTCACTAAACTCCGCAAACCTGCTCTAAATCCCAGCCACACTCCACTTCCTCTTTTCCCAACCAAAGTTTCATTTTTTTAATGTAGGTTCCCTCCCCTTCACTCCACACGTTTATTGGCCGTATATATCCCGCAACGGAAAATAGGCATCCCATTCCAAGCACACACCGCTAAAGAAACTACGCCCTTTAAGGTCTCCACTTTTCGAATTTCCAGCCAAGTTGCTTAATTCCAGCTCCCAACTTATTTGCTTTAAATGTGCGGCGTGATGGCATTGAAAGGAGTACACGGAATTATTCTAATTTTCCAGTCTGGCATACATTCCGTGCCCTTTTTGGTTTCCGGATTGAGCTAGCACGGCACAAAAACGACAAACTTCCTTTTCTTTGCCAATATCAACATCACTTTTTTTTATAAAAGCCGCCCTCCACAGCCACAAAATAGCAACGGCACCGTGTACCCGCGACCACAACAACGTGCTCAATACAAAAACACGCGTGCATTCCCTCTTTTTTTTCAGAATGCAGTTCAAACTGCTTAAAAATTCCGATCCCACCTAACTACCTGCCACCACAATTTAACAGCCACTTTTTTTACCACACGGAACAATTTTTATATATATATATATTTTAAAAGCACTCCGTTCTCATAATGTCTGCTGGTAGCGCCCAAATTTGTGTGACTTTCATTTTCTCCTTTTTTTATCTACTTTCATATTCCGTACATCATCCTGAGATGGATGATTAATGCTCACAATGAAAAATGTGCATTAAAGAGGGAAGCCAGAATTAGCGTTTCCCAAGGAGGTTTTTTTTTTCAGACGGCTCTCCTTTGATGACATACTTCTTCCCTGTACCGCTTTCAACTTAATCTTCAATTGGCACCGTTTTGAAGGCAGGGCACGTTTATAACCTCTTCGTGTCCCGTTTTCCTCCTGCTTCCTTTCCTCCCACATGTGCGGAGGCTCTCTCTCTATTTTTCTAGAAAAAAAAGTGGCAGTGGCAGACTGTGAGAAAGCGGAATCATTATTACGCCCTGTCTTCATTCTACGTGAAATACACTTTCCAAAATAGGTGAATATTATATGGGGATTCTAGATTGTAGCATTTTAACATCCCACTCCATGTGAAAATGCTTACGGTGGCAGTCCAACCGTGAAAATGTGAGTCAGTGTTGTTGCTCTCCTTTTTTTAAAAAAATGTTACTTCCTTTCCGGCTACACTTTTTTTTTTGCTCCCGCTCTGGCCACATTTCTCGCCCTTTTCTCCGCGATCCTTCCACAAAAATTGTGTATCGCGACGAGAACGAGAGCAAAAAGGGTTGTTGATCGGATCCTGATTGTATAGATTCCGTTCACCGTTTTAATTTATTTTTTGTGGAGGTTTTATAAAAACTGATGCATTTTAAATTACTCCTCTCATTCGCTTCCAGGTAGTAGTCTGGAAGGTTAAAAAAAGATTTTTTTTTTCATGTACTTGTTCCAGCACAGATACTGTCAAGATTGAAGTAATTAAAGAGAGTAAAAAAAAGTTTTTTTTGGTTGGGGTAAGCTGAGTGCTGCTGCAAGGGAAAAAAAGTCGTACTTTTTTTAAGGGAGCGCACTAGCGTTGATGGACACACCGCGGCAAAGTTATTTTTAATACGGATATATACGTCAGTACAATGAACAGTTCAAGTTTCACGTAGAACAAGTATCCGTTGCAGACAGTGCCCATGGGCAACATTCCTGAATTGGACCCTGTGGCATTACCTTCTTTACAACTTTCTTTACCTGCACGAGCACTATATAATGGCGCCTCCTGTGCAACCGGCTCATATCATTCCCCTCGCTAGTGATACTCTGATAGTGATACTCCGTCCATATTTTTTTATGTGTGGGGAAGCCAAGCATAGAAAAGCCACACTTTGAAACGTTTTTTTTACACTTTCCACTCACCTGTCTTCCTCCCTTTACTTTTGTTATCTTTTTAAATGAGAGAATGCAAAGAGTCATTTGTATTCACCTTGGATTTGTGGAACTCTTCCGCCGTTCTCTGGAATTTTTCGCTTGTTAAAAGAGGAAAAAAAAGAATGCTGGGGAGTGGGAGTGGGGATGAGCGCCCATATAAAAAATGCATGTATGACAAGACAACTACACTCATTTCTGGAAAAAAAAGTCTATAAGCTGAATACAGCGAAACTGTCCTGTTCCACCTCCACCCATATCAGGGCTAGCGCCAAAAGTTATAAATTTATTTTGACAAAGGTGTATGTGTGTAGACGGTTAGTTCGCGGAAATGGACGCGTCTCATTTGTCCCGCCGCACGTTGCAATTTGTACCTGTGTCAGTTTACCTTTCCCATCAGGCAGCCCGCCAGCCATGTAAATAGCAAAGGAATTAGACGGAAAAGTCAGCATCTCGCCTCCAGCTGTCTGTCTTCGTGGTAGGTTTCCTGCTACCCTAAAACCATATCTACACAATATGCACTGATTTTTTATATGACTACAAAAACTTGTTTGTTTTTTTTTCACTCTGATATCTCCACTCTAAATCTGGTGTATTCATGCTACATGCAAGCCCCGAAAAAAATAGTGTTTTTCACTCCGGTACTAAAACTAAAAAAAATGAATGTGACGTGCAACCGTGTTTACTGTGCAAATTGCAAACAAAAAAATATAATATTTTTTGATGAAGACATCCAGTCATCCACAACTGTTTATGAGCGCGAGCGGATGGAGGTGCAGTATGTTGTTGAAAAGCAGAGAGTAAAAAACAAAAATAAATAGTTTCACCATGCTCACTTAAGGAGGCTCTTGCGAGCAGATAAGTAAATGGAGTTGTAAGAGCTAAGAGAGGGCCCGGTGGCGGATTGCTGATTAAACTTGCACTATGCTAACTACACATTCCTTCCGGTGTCCTGAAAAAAATAATAAAATTATGAAAAGGGAAATTTGTTCAAAAAAATTTATTTAATATCTTAAAGGGTTTATTTTCTGTTAATTTGCACGAAAAATGTCAAACAGGGAATAAAAAATATATTTTTTTTTGCACTTCACGCGAAACACTTCAGTTTTGATTTTTTCGTTTCATGCCAACTTCAGAAAAAATTAGAGAAATGATTATGAATATCGACCGGTTTGAGTGGAGAAAAGAGAGATTTGAGTGGGGATTTGCTAGGAAGCTAATTTTCAGTTGACAACTTATAAAAGAAGAGAGCAACAAAGAGTGATTTTGATCAGTGATCACACGTGTACGATTACGAGTGGCTTTTTCAACTTGCAAATTATGAAAAGGCTGGGATTACATTTGGAAGCTTCTACTTTTTTTATACTGGTTATGTATATGTTTCTGTTTGATCTTTGACTAGTATTTCCAAAGCCAGAATTTATTAACTGGCTGCCTCTTCTAAAAAGGAAAATTTTCTAATCTTGCATGGCACAACGAGCTTATAGCTTTGCTCTTTAAGCGAGGAAATTTTTTTTCACAAAGCTGTTCCCCTTTCTATCCATTTAATTCACAATCAGTCGACGATGTAGCGACTAGCGCGTGGCGGAGATATTCCATCAGGATATTGCAGCTAATGGGTGATACTTGCGAAAAATAAGTTGTTCCCCTTTCTATCCATTTAATTCACAATCAGTCGACGATGTAGCGACTAGCGCGTGGCGGAGATATTCCATCAGGATATTGCAGCTAATGGGTGATACTTGCGAAAAATATGTATATTGATGGAAGCCGTAAAAGGGAGATGTGTCCATTCTTCAGGGAAAGTCAAGCGTTTTGTGCGAGGGCAGAAAGGCTGGCGGTTTTTAAAGAACAATTTTTTTTGGTGGCGAGAACAGGAACAATATCCAGTTATGGGATGGTGAAGAGGGCACAAGCCATTATGCTAACGGTAAGGGGATGACGTTGCGACGGAGAAAGCGGTCCATCCCCAGTTTATGTTTTTGTGAGCTCTTATTTTGTCGCAGTTTGCACTTGTATGTTTGCGTAAGGTAGTGGGTAAGTAGGGAGGGCAGGTTATTACAAAATAGGAAAATATGCAACGAGGTGACGTAACGCTCAAGTATACTTGTGCCGGGGAAGCCACCTGATCTCAGCGTTTCTCTCGTGCTTTGGCATGCTTCGTCCTCCCTCTTGAAGCTCACAATAACGCAATAAAACACAATAGCTTCGTGAGGAGCCGTAGCCCTGAGCAGTCCTGTTATATACTTTATCGTTGGCAACTCTGTCAGTCGAGTCATTTTTGCAAAAAAATATAGTAAATGTACAGTAACCAGGAAATATAGGGCAAGATCCAAAGGTATGAGGTAAATGGCAAAAGTAAACACAAAAAACAAGCATGAATGCTGATGTTTTACAAAGTAAAAGTTGAAAGGAACTTGAAAGCTCTTCCTTCCTTTCCCAACTCCGCTTCAAAATATAATAATAATAAACGTGTGTGCCTGAGTACCTTCACAAGAAAACTTTCTCAAGTGATGTCGCAAACAAGCAAAATAATATTTTATATGCAATTTCCCGCCCTCAAATAAAAAAAACTGGTTTACAACTCCATTTATATATTTTTTCAAAAAACGGTGCAGTGTCTCCCCTCAAAAGATCTCCAGTTTTTCTTATTCTGTCTAGACCACACTCATCAAAGAAATTGAAATAATTTTGGAGCGTACGAAGAAATTAGTGGGCACTATGACCACCGCACACATACACACACATACCAAAAGGTTTTCTCCAGTTCACTTTTCTCCCTCTCTTCTTCATCTGGGAATAGTCAAACGTCTTATTTAAGTAGCTGGACTTTTCTTTGCCAGCTATAATTGGGAGCTATATTTGTGTCCTGGAACTTCACACGTGCACCTATGAACCTCATCAGTTGGGTGTCTGATTACCACTGACCACCAGATTATATGTATCTGCTGGGTGTAATCCACCTAATCCTTTATCTTCCCAGGATGTACTCATCCAACACTTCTGGGGAGAAAGGTGAGTCCACAGTTAGAAGCTCACCTCACACCAAGCTCCGGTTTTTATTAGCACTCCTCCACTATATTTTCGGACTCATTGAATGGCCCAGATTATTACACAGTTCCTGTGCGAAATGTGTACATTGTCATGTCCGGATGTTGTAGTCAATAACGACGTGTGAAAGGAGAACTTACTAGCAAAAAAATTAACTACAAAACTGGAATAAATATATAAAAAGCCTGTAGCCATCCTAACAAAAATATATATCCAAACTGTAGACAGTTTCGTGATCGTCATCCATATCGCCTCGAAATGTAAAGCACCACGACACTATTTGAAGTGGTCTAAGTACTCATAACTCCTTTTGAAGGAATTGTCCCTTTTTCGTTCTTCGCATTTTTTTTTCTTAGCATCGTCGCGCATCTCCTCTTTCCTCAATCTTTTCTTTACTGGGAGAGCTACCCTCGTGTGGTGATCCACTCCCGGGAAGGGAAAAAAAGGAGTAAAAAAAGCAGCCCCACTTTATTCTTACTCTTTCTCGTGCTTCCCTTTTCTCCTTTAACAGAGAACCATTTTTTTCCTTTATATTTTTTTTGTTTCTGCCACTCTCCGTCCTTTCCCTCTGTGTCTCGCTGGCTGACTGGCTTTGTTTCATTTTCGCTTTTTGCTTGCATGCGTCCTATCGTGAGATCCTGATCCCTTACGGTTTTCTCTACACAAAATTCCTTCAGGGGGAGGCCCAACTCCTTCTCCTCTTTCCCTGCTAGTCTCCACTGTGGCGTCGCGTTGCCTGTAAACGCTCCAAACAAGTTCGTATCACATTTACTAGCTTTTTTTTAAAAAAAAAAGCCGTTTCCATGCCCCCCGCTTTTTCCTCCTCCACACTCGCTTCCACTCCTCCACCTGGAGACGAGCTTCATCTGAAATATACATACACACATATATATATTTATTTATTTTTTAAAAAATCACTTTCTACATTTTTATTTACTCAGTAATCATTCTTCTACCACTTTACAATTTTCCTTTCTTCGAAAACGAAACAAAAAAAACATCAAAAAGATTTCGCACATTGGGCCATCCCAATACGATATATATATATATTTTGCATAATATTTGCCAAAAATTCTTCTTATTTTTTTATTTTCTCCCGGACCTCTTCCCCTCTCCCATTAAATATAAGTGCACACCCGCCAAGCTCTATGTGCACAGTGACAAGGATGCGTGTAGACCAGCTAACAAGTCACTAATGCAGTGAGTTATGTCCCCACTTTTTTTTATATTTCTCCGATTTCAAATACTACCTTGAAGTATAAAGTACACTGGGATATTTTAGTTCCAGCTCAGTCCCAAAAACACTCACTCGCTCCGCGTCCCGGGTTCAACATACCTAAATAAAAAAGGGAAATAGGGGAGAAAGCTGCACTCACTTGAAAACAGCATCGCTTGTTCAATTTTCCCTCTACATTTTATCTACAAAGCAAACTTGCCGTGAAGTAGTAGTATTCTCATTGTAGGAGGAGGACGCGAAAAAGCGCCTACCTGCTACATAGTGTAAAAAAATTGTACGAGTACCTACAAAACAGCATACCTCTGGGGTTACGTATATCTACTCCAGTGCTCGGGTATAGCGCGCTTCTCCTCACTCCACGTTTATTTCTCAGCCCAACTTCCTTCCCCAGGTTAGTTGTGAGTAATCTGTGCTAGGGTTCGTTCTAAACTACCAAACGTTCCTTCCTGTTGCTGTATCGCATTAAAAAATGTACTTTTTCTCTCCTCTGCAAAGCCACGAAGAAAAAAATTCTTATTTTGTGCTGCTCCTCCACCTCAGAAATAAAATAATAGCCTAAGCTACTTTACTCCACAATAAAGGACAAGAAACAAAAGATTTTCTTTTTTGTGTTAAAATAAATATAAAAATTTGTTCTCGTCCGTAACTTTTCCTCTTTTTTTTTCTTTAAGGGAAAACTGCGACAAAAAAATAATAATTTTATTTTTTACAAAAGTGCTACCTTACAATAGAAGGGAAGTGGCTAGTAAGTAAAAATCAGATATTCCTTTTGTTTTGTACGCAGTTTCGTAATGCTTTCGTCAAAATAAAAAAGTTGTTGGAGTAAAAAATAAATGAAGACAAAAAATGTGCGAGATTTTTATCATGGCAAACGCTCTCCACTCTTTTTTATGGGAGTTGATTTGAAGTGCTGAATCCATAAGAGAGGAAACACGTTATTCATGGGAAAAGGATAAAAAAGGGAAACGGGACTCGGCAAGAGTTTCACTCGCTCTTTTACCTTTGCACAAAATTTTAGTATAAAAAAATATATACAGTGGCGTGGTGGTGTGTTTGGTGTGTGGTGAAGGATGGGGCATTGTAAAACACTTCCAGTTAAATATCCGCTTGACATGCATTTCCAGCAGGAGATAACTATCGCCATTCTTTCTCTTTATTGTTTAATGCGACAGTTACAAGTTAAGCGGGGAATCGTAAAAAATGCTATATAACGCACATTAAATAATTGAGCAGCATGAGTAACATTACTTTTTATCCGTGACATCTATAAACTTCCCTCGTTGCGCGTTTACTTCTTTTCACGGAATTTCCCTCTGTTTTCTCTGTTTTCCTTCTCGATGAGCAAAAAATATATATAAGCTGTGCTCTTGTATACCAAACATTTAGCAGTTTTCATTCCGCAAAGTAAAAAAATAACTATTTATGTGCAATCCCTACTAAGACAATAAATCCGGAAGTGTAACTTGCAAATTGGCAGATTTTACAAGATCGGTGCAAAAAAAAGACAAAATTTGATTGAACTATTTCTGTGTTTGGCTTTTAGTGACATGAAAAGTTGTGGATGTTTTTTAAAATAAGGAAGTACTTTTTATGCAGTTTTATGCAATTATAACTTTCGGAGAGTGCCGCTGTTTTTAAAAAAAAACAGGAAGTCAACCTTAGGGAAAATTGTGTAGTGGTAAAAAGTAAAATAGACTTTTGAAAGGAAGCCACACCGAAAAGTGGAAATTTTTGATGATAGTGCTCACCAAGCGGAAGATTGATGTGGGCAGAAACTACCTACATGACACTTAGTGGCAATCACTAAAAAAAAGAGTGCACAGCTCAGAGTAAAATATCAAGAGACAGATATATTCAAGTGCTGTCGAATATTTTGGTGGGAAAAGACAAATTTTGTTATTTTTGAGGGAGCAGTAATAAGTGATGAGGGAAGGAGAAATCTGAGAAAATACTTTTTTTTTTCGAAGGGAAGTTGAAATGTTGACAAACTGATATTCCAAAAACACTTTACGAAATGGAGCCAGCATGCGGGAAAGTGGTTTTTGTGCCACCAGCTCCTCCTAATAACTCAAGAAAACAATGAAGATCGGCGGGGAACTGAATGTGAAGCAGAAATTGCTATTAACCTCAGCACTCTCCTTCCTACCCGCTCCCATTTAAACTATTTTTTCGGGACTCTCCTGTGGTCCCCTTTCAATACCCAATATAATCTTATAACCTGTTCGAAAAAAAAGCATAGAACGGGAGCGCGTATCATCATCCGGCGCACACAATGAAAGAGATTCTTTTTTCTCCTCTTTTTTTACTCTTCCAACCCCACCACAATGGCAAGCGAGTAGTGCTCCACTAACAAAATACATATATATCACAAAACAACGGAATTTCCCTTTTCTCCTCTTCTTATTTCCGCTTCATGAGCGAAAAGAAAA
Source organism: Acrocyrtus sp. NNG-2020 (assembly GCA_027744115.1). Lineage (NCBI taxonomy): Eukaryota > Metazoa > Arthropoda > Collembola > Entomobryomorpha > Entomobryidae > Acrocyrtus > Acrocyrtus sp. NNG-2020. The sequence goes on along the minus strand of JAHZND010000799.1, from coordinate 3,160 downwards.
GGGAAAAAAGGGGTTTTCAAAAAAAAGTACTGGCTTTGACCTCGTCGACTTACCCTAAACCAAATGGGAATTGTGACACGGTTGCGATTTTCTCTCCAATCTCTATCCTGCATTGTCATGTAGGAGAGAAAAAAAAATACTTGAAAAGGGGAATAGATAGGAAAGAGCAACTTCTGAGACTGAACAAGAGAAAAAAAACCGTTTTCCATTTCATCTGTATCCTGTTCTATAATAATGCTCTTAGGCAGTGTACTTTAGAGAACTACAACGAGGTGAAAAAACGAAATCAACGCGCGTGAAGTGACCCAGTTTAGCTACTCCCAAGTATATTTCCATCACTACAATAAAGCGGCTTCAAAGTTGCAAACTGTTCATCCCAGCCACCACATTTTTCTATAGCGCCCCATTTTCCCCCGCTTCCCTACTCATATCTATTTTTCCCAGTAATATTCTCCTCCACAGATATACATTCCTTTTGTCCTGTGCTTGGACTACTTCTAAAGAAAAAAATTATATAAACTGAATTTTCGGGGAACTCTCCACAAACATTTTTTCGCGCCACTTTAAACTTTCCACAATGTAATGTATGCATAGACATATACATAAACTGACTTAATTTGAGTATCATTCGGTGGCCCGAAGTACAGACATAGTCCTCAAAAAGAGATTCCTTTCTTTTATTTTCGGGGGTTGCTCCTTCCTCTACTGGATTGCGACTCTGAGAAAGCAACTTTTTTTATTCCATGAAAGGATCTCGATTAGAAAGGAATCAGCTGTGAATGCGTTCCCCTCCTCGAGTTACATTTTCAGCAAACAGGACCGGAAAAAAATGTCATTTCATCAGAGAAAAACAAGCGGAATGCAAGAACTTTGACGACACTTCTTCCTTACTTGATCTCCTGAGACCTTTTTTTCTCTCCAGCCCCCAAAAAAAAGATACTTCACCGTTGCCAACTACCGTACGAAATAGTACGCGCGCACACACACTCTCCAAAAAGATAGTTTTTTTCCGCATATTGCAGAAGAAAAAAAATTTCTTTGTAGTACAGGTAGATTAGATAGTTAGTAAGAAGTTCGGCGTGATGGTCCATCTCAAGCATCGTCATTCAGAGCCACCACCTCCGAAAAAAATCTTTTTCCCTGGTTTTTGAGTGGTGCAAAGTGCTCCTCCGAAAAAAATATATATTCTAACTGAATTGAACCGCATTTCCACCTTACATACAGGCAACCCCGTACGTTTACAGCACATCAAGGAAAACTTGTAACTGCATTTTCCATTTTTTTTCTAGACAGTGTAGTCCCGAAAAAGAACTTTTTTCGGAATACAGAAAAAAGTTTCTTTTCTAGGGACTAAACATAAAAGGGAAATCACGGTGAAGCCCAACTCACCACTCAGTTGTCGGTTGTTGCAGTGCGCAGTAAAAAAAGTAATAATTAGCTGGCGCTGAAGGTAAAAAGGATATTTCGTTTGAAAAAAAAAGTATGCGAAAATTGAAGTAAATCAAATTTCGCAGGAATATGATGAGTGGACTGTAGTGGAAAATAATTGTTTGATGAGATTACCCCAAAACGTATCAGCAACTATAGCGGGGCATTTGCATCCTGCTGGCAACGTTGTCTTCCAAAAATAGCCCGTTTGAAGTAGTATGCAAGTAGTCACTGTTAAATATTTTCAATAAGGAAAAAAGGCACATTGATTTTTAAAGAGAACTCAATTAGCTTTCTGCAGAAAAGGAAGTGACTAAGCGTGAAACTGATAAAAGTGCACAACAAAAAATATAATTTTTGTTTAATTAACTAACACAATTATACCCCAATTTTCCCGTTTGGAATGTGATAGCAGTTTTTTCCGAGTGAGCAAGAAAGGAACAATTTCTTTCAGGAGGAGCAATAAAGAATATATAAAAAAAAGTTGGGGAAAAAGAGAAAGTCGCCTTTTTCATTTCACAACTTGCACTCTCCACATATTTTATAGGAAAGAAAATAGCAGATCTTTTTTTTACAGAATATTTTCTAGCCGAAGAGTCTTCCACTACAGAGAAAGAGTTATTGTTGTGAAAATACTCAAAAAAGGGTATCTGTATCTGCAAAGCACAGCAATAATTACTAGTACCCTTAGAAATATTTTTTATGTTAAAAGAGAAAAGGAAAGAATGAGAGACGACGTCCACAGGAAAAAAAAGTTTCCAGACAGGAATAAAAAAGTACATATATTATATATTATAAAAAGTGTAAGTACGTTTCCAACATCAAAAAGTATCAAGAGCAAGACATGTGACATCCAGGGAAAGGAAAAGTGCAATAAACAAGTATTAAGGAGAATATGACAGGAGTGAGTTTGTTGCGAAAAAAAAGTTAGAGTAAAACTTTTCGAAATGAAATTTTCATTCCTTTGCTGGCTTCCCGGGCTTCCATATTTATTATTTTTTTTGGTAGTTGCATACCTCCAGGAAAGTAGGAGTTGTAGGAAGAGAAAATAAAAAAAAGGTAAGGTGGAAGTTGGAGGAAGAGTAAGACTGTTTGTCTATCGTTTAAAGGCACCCATCTGAGCAAATATATTGTTTGAACGTCTTTCCTCCGCATGTTTTCCCCTTCAGGGGGAGAAAAGAGAAGGGATGGCGGCGGGAAAGAGAAAAAGCTGTGAGAAAAAAAACCTCCGTAAGTCTAGGTCACATACACCCATAAACGGAGATAATTGACAAGGGATTTTCATCCCAGCAGAGAATCCTTCCCGTTTGGGTGAAACACGCCAAGGAATGCGAGGAATTCTAAACATTTCCATTGATTTTCCAAATCCTTTCGTATAGGAGCGAATTCGTTATGAGAAAAAAAATTTGAAGCTGAAGTGAAAAAAAAACAAGAAGGATTTCCCTCAGTAGAAGAAATAAAATATCCCACATTTTTTTGTATTTCAAATGCACATAACAAATTAAATAATGTAATTATTTGGGAAAATGGTAAAAATTATGCGTGAGAAAAGAGAAAATACGTTTTATTCAGTTAGGGAACCAAATTTCCTTCCTTTTCTCAGGATTTATTAGCGATAATGCATAAAAATCGCTACTCTTGTGATCTCATCTTTACAAAATGAGAGTTGAAACAGGAGCCGCGACAAAAAAATGTGTTTTTTTCGGGTACTCCAATCACTCTTCCTTTGGAG
>JAHZND010000798.1:16114-51680 GCA_027744115.1 Acrocyrtus sp. NNG-2020 | reverse complement strand
CTTGACGCCAGTAAGGCATTTGACTTGGTCAATCACTCCATGCTTCTGAAGAAACTGTGCACGAGAATGGTACCTCCTACGGTGGTACGTTTTTTAAGAACTTGGTTCAATACTCAGATGTTTGCCGTCAAATGGAATGGAGAAATTTCAGCTCCGCTTCCGGTTCGGAACTCAGTCCGACAAGGCGGTATTCTCAGTGCGTATTTTTTCGCCTTGTATATGGATGACCTCAGTGCACGGATGACGAATTCGGACGTGGGCTGTAGGATAGGTGGGCAAGTCACAAATCATCTTATTTATGCAGATGACATGTGCATTATGACAACGAGCATTGAGGCTATGAAAACATTACTCAAGATCTGTGAGGAATACAGTGGGCCACATCACCTAATTTTTAACCCCAGTAAATCGTTTTGCCAATTGTTTGCAAATCATGCTTTTGAAGAAACTCGTCCTTTGATTAAGCTTGTAGGAAAGACGATTGCGTGGGCTGAAACGGTGAGATATCTTTGGTACGATATCTCCTGTCGAAATCGGGACATTGAGGAGCTGTTAAGGCGAAGGCGGGAGCTCTACGCCCGTGCAAACCTTATAAACTCAAGGTTTCGATCATGTAGTGTGAGTGTGAAATGCTTCCTCTTCAGGACATATTTTTCAACGATATACTGCAGCAGCCTGTGGGTACCAGTCAGACGACAAACGCTGGATCAGTTGCAGATTGCCTATAATGATGCATGCAGAATCATATTTGGATATAGTCGTAGGTGCAGTGCGTCCGAAATGTTTTGTGAGCTACAACTAGGGAATTTCTGCGCGATGAAACGTTTTTCGTGTTACTCTCTTCTTCATCGCATAGCGGAAACGGAGAATAATTTAGTGAAATGCAAACTTGACTCTAAGTTTTTTACAGACTATTCACTTTCAAGGGAGTGGAAACGGCTTTTGTTTAATATATGAAGTTTCGGTTTTAATTTTAATTTGTTGATAAATTTTGTTCTATTATTGATTTTGTTTTTTTGACTTAATGTAACTCATAACTATTATCTCATTGCCTAAATTGGCGTTCTTTTTATTATTCCTCTTTTTTTGTGTAGTATAGCTATGGAAGAACATTTCATATTCTTGTGTATGTTTTGAGACTTCTGCAATAAAGCCGTAATAATAATAATAATAAATGTGCTTTCTACTTTGTTCACATATGTCCACCACTAAAAAGCGTCTATGTCTATCCACTTGGATAACTTGATTAGAGTTTGGAAGGTAAAATGGCTACATTTTTTTAGTCCGATGCCGAAATAGAAGGAGTGACAGAAAGGAATAAATCATGTTCTTGTCTGTTGCCTATTGTCCAGTCCTGCAATTTACATACCCAAAATCTAGTTGTTCTGTAGAACCATTTCATTACATATTTGTGTAGACTTCCCTGTCCAATTTTGTACAATTTTGTAAACGAGTTTAGTAAAAGAAGTGGAAACAAGGGAAACAATGTGGCATATTTATTTAGGGAGCGATAAACGATGGCAAACAAGGCAGACTGGGACTTTCCGAAATACTTTTGCGCTGTTTTATTGGCTTTTCGCAACTTTTTTCTACATTAGACAAAGCAAATTTACAATAGACGATGAAAACATTTTTTGCCATTTTTACCCATTTTTTGTGAATTCATCATTGATTACCCTGCTAAACTTGTATGGAAGGATGTGGATGGGTGAAAAGTTTGCAATTTTGATTTTTAATTCGATAAAAACGGATTCTACCTTTGGTCCATGTCCGGCATGTCCACTCTCCGCGAGTGACCCTTACTGGGCCCTTTCCGTCTTCGAACTTGAGTGTCATCTGACATCTCGGAATCGAGTTTATCCCGAAAGGTCTGTCTTGACGGTAATTACGTTTAATATTGGAGCAAGATTTTTTTCATGGGGGAATTCGACGAAGACTACGAAACGCCGTCGTTTTCATAGGTTTCCAGATTCCGGTAATAATATTTTTTTCACTGGGAGTAATAAAGGAAGCTCTTTCCAGACGAAGATGATGACAGAGACATTATGCAAGTTTTGGGACTGCCAACTGCATATATGGACTGCTCATCTCATCCAATCTTAATTTTAATTTGTGCTCTGTCCTTTTATGTGAAGTCCCCGAATGACTGTTTTGACGACAAAAATGGGCTACCAATCGAACATTTATGGCTTCACACAGCGTTTTTCCAGCGAGATGTGAAGGAGACAAGCTCACATAACGAGCCAGAGAGCAAAAAAAGGTTTATGCAATCATGCCCATGTGTATCTTTTAGTGGGTATGAATGAGGTGAACCGTGCACCGTTCCATGAAAGTGGACGTGCTGCTCCAATGAAAAAAAGTAAAGAAGACGATCTGGCTACGTGCGAACTGACGTTTCTTTTATGCGGTAGCATTTAAGCCGTATGGGATACTGGGATGGTGAAAAATGCTGATGATGCTGCCAGGAGTAGTGGAGTCTCTTTTGGATATTATATGGAGTGCTGGAGCTGGACTTTAATATTACAATGTAGCATGCACTACTACTACTCTCCTGCACTATAACGAGCACGACGGGAAAACTTGCACACGGGTAATCACATCACGAGAATCAAGGACATAGAGAGCCCTAAGGAAACGAGCTGTTGGAGGCTCTTTTTTCCCTCCGTTTTCTTTTACTAGAAATGGAATTTAGACCACTTTTCCCTGTTTCAAAAGGGTTTGCCAAAGGACAGAGTTTCCGGGGCACAGCACCATTACAAAATTAGCTATTTATTAAACTGATCAAAAGAAAAATGCAAACTAGAGAGTACAGCTACACCATAATTTTCCAGATGAGTCTGTCTCACAGAAAAATACCGCGAGAGTGACAAGTGCAGCAGAGGCAGAAGATGTGGTGCTAGCTCTGGCCGTCATTTTACGCGATCATTTACAGCTCAGCATATGTTTTCGCGAAAAGGATTACTATTTGCTGTTTTGCTACCTCTTTTGCCACACTTTAATTCAATTTGAACAGGTAAGCGCAAAATAGTCCGGAGCAGATCATATGATCAGGGACGAGAAAAACGAGATTGTTAGGTGAAGACTATTGTACAGATCTCATTTGCCTCTTTCTATGCAGTAATGCAGGCAGCCGTACCTTAATTCCCAATGAATGAAGTTACCTTATCTTAGAGTAACTTCTTTTTATCTTTTTAGGATTTTGTGTACCGCGTGCATAATACATATACAAGCCATGTTAGTGTAGAATTTCGGCCTGTTTTGTTGTCTGTAGCAGTTGCTGTCAGTGGTGGGTAGGATATTGTATTAGGTATAGCTGTTGTTGCAATGAGCGTATTTATATCCTTAAAATAATGTATAAAGGACGGAACAATACTCTCGTCGTGTGGTAGAGGTCGTGCACGCTTGGGCTTTACCAAGAAACCAAGAAAATGCTTGAGAATTCATAAGCTTCATAAAATTGTATCAATTTCTGCAAAGTGTAGAGACCCTACAGAACACACTTGGCAGAGCCTTTGTGTAATTACGCTACGATATGTGTGCATTTTATTACTCTTTCCTGGCTAAGGTTGCACTTTGCAGCTATAACTTCCTTTACACCTGTTACAAGTTGGAGTAGTCTTTGTTGCAATTTTGCGAATTTCACGCGGGCTGTAATTTTTGCAATGTTTTTAGACTTGGGATCAAAAGGTGTAACAGTGAAGGAGAGATGCCGATAACCCAAAAAAAATTATCAAGGAAGTGAAAATTAATTTGATAAGAAAGCTATAATTTTTTGTGCAGAATATATTTTGTTGACCTGACAGATAGATTATCTGTAACAATTCCGAATTACGTTTTTAATTGACTGATAATGCTGTAGTAAATGCAATGATAATAATAATTCTATCTACAAAGACAGACTGCATGAGCAATTAAATGAAATATTACCTTTCTATCGCATTTGTGCCGGTAGGCAGTTTTCTCCAAACTCTTGCAGAAAATTTTGTTTATGTGATGCGATGCCTGATGAACACTTTTAGAAAAGGAAACAACCTAAAACCGAGTAAAACTGGGTAACATGAACTTGCTGGAAATATATATGTTCACAGAGTACACCGCATTTTTATCACTTTCTGGAAATCATCCAAATAAGTTCTAATCTTTGAGGAAGCAGTTCGTTTACTTGCGACTTTAAAACGTAAGAGAGAGAACTGTTTTTTTTTTCAATGCGTCTTAAACGAAAGTAGGTAGCTCGCCTTTTGTCATTTCAGTTTTTATCACATTACCCCAAAAAACGTTAAGCCACTTTATTTCACCTCTCACAAACACAACACAGCCTTCGCTATCCACAGTATAACTTTCTCGTATCCTATCCTAAACACTCCATTTTAAAGTACGCTGACTTCACAAAAACTGAGCGAACCTAAATTTCCATGAAACAATGACACCAAAAATATTATTATTTCATCTATTGTACGAAACCAGTATGGTTTGGATTTCTCAATAAAACTGGTGCATGCAACTGCAACCGCAGAAAAGAGACCTTTTACTTCTCAAGTAACGTAAAATGCACTTTTCTAGCGTTTTTCCCTCTTCGCTGTATCTCTGTAAAATAAATCGTAGAAGCAAAGCAGCGAGCAGCACTCTCTTCACTCTCTACCATCTACGATGACGACGGAACGACTGCAGTCATCTCTCTTGCTTTGTTGCGAGACGCGTACTGATACTCTGGTACGATACAACAGGTAACAATTTTCTGCATTTAGAAAAAAAAGGCCCAGTGGAAACAAGTTCGTTGTGTGCTGGTGCTTATTGTACGAGAATGAAGTAGATTTCTCATCATCATCCCCATCAAGTTTTAAGTCAAGAGCCCTCCACTTCCACTTACCGTGTGCCACTGCCACTACTTTACAGCGAAAACTACGTCATGGTTGTACTCCATGCCAAAATGTATGATTCGCTGGGTGTGAGTAAAAAAAATATTTTTACTCAAGGTACACAGGACTATCTTGTATAATAGGATCAACACCAAGATCACCACCAAGATCCCCACCAAGATCAACACTATTTTGCTATTCTGATATTAAGATTTTGCAGAGCTATAAAAGCGTGAGATAACAGAGAATCTTTCTTGGAGCCTTTCTCACACTTGAATAAAGAGAAATAGCTAATTGTAATTGCAAAGTTTGTTCTTGGTCTGGCCACACGGCTCTTATAGCTCTTCTTCTGCAACTTCCACACTAGCTTATTTATTGCGGTTTTGCTTTTTACAATTCGCATATAAATTTGCCAGAAATAGGATATGCTTTATGAGCACATTTTCCATTTTCCAGCAAGATAGGAAGCGATGAAGAAAAAAGGTCGGAATACGTTTTACTAACTGGGAAAAAATGGGAAGTTGGGAAAGTGTGAAAATAAAAGTAGTTGTATTGGGGTTTGTCGGTTGGGAGCTGTGTCATTACTTAATTTTCATTTATGGCCACAATGCCAAAATGAAATTGTCATTAATAGGAACTAAATTAGCACTATAAACCTATAAACTGCTCCAAATAGAGTTTGTTTCTAGGAAAGGTGAAATCAGCTTCAATTTGTCAACGAGTGAAACCATTTTTATCACAACATTCACAGCTCTTGATGAATTTTAATGAGTCTGCATGTTATGCAGTTTTTTTTCTGTCCTTCCCGCACCAATTTAAAATTTTAATATGAAAGGGATTGAGCCTAGCAAAAAAAATGGGGCTTGAGTTGGGTTGGGGATGAGAACACAATGTTTTAATTCCAGTCCATTACGCTCTCAATTTCCACATTTGTATGCAATGGTGCCAAGAGGAATAAAAGCTTTTAGTACCCAGCTTTATACTTTTTTATGTTAAAGTGGAAGCTGGTTTTTGGTTTAAGTTGCCACACACTTTCCACATTGTGCAATCCAGTATCTGTAATTTTCACTCCATTTTCATTCACATGCAAAGTAAACAAGACTTATATGGAGATTTTTTTTGAAAAATCCTCGAAAAAAAAAGAAACCAGTCGACAATCGACATCGTTTTGTCATCAAGCTCTAGAAAAGTGGGAAGGGAGGAGGATTTCCACGATGTGGGGATAGCGACTTGAACCTTGGAGCGGTTTTTATATTCCATGGCTTCTGCAATTTGCAATTCCAAGCTGAAGGAGACAGGACATACTATGAAATGGAAGCTTACAATCGATATTCTCTGTTCAGATGCTAATCAACTTCATCGCACATACAGAAATTTAAAATGGGGACGGAAACAGTTTATTTTCTGAGATGCTTATGGAATATGATAAATAGATAAATGCTGAGTGTTTTTTCCAGTAGATTAAAAATGAAAAATGTTTATTCCGGCTTTCCTCCAAGTAACCGAGTGCAACGGCTGCTTCTCCTCTGAACTTATTTTTATGAGGAGAACATGTGTACACTGTCGTGTCGCGTACTGCTGAAAACGCTATTTTATATGTAAATGTTGCTGTATGTAATAAAAATATTGCTATTTCATGTTTCCTTTTATTTATCTCAGAAAGCATTTTACCTTTTTTGGAACTTTCCTATCTTCAGAGAAAAAGGGTTATACTCCACCCGAAAGACGTTTTTTATCTGTGCGATGCGGTGATTGAGAATGCATCGAAATTGGGATCAACTTATCTATAAGAAAAGATACGCTGGAAAAGTTGAGGTTTGTACTATGCGCTTCTGATTTGCACGGTGATTTCAATTATGATGAGCTTTTATCGCCTAATTATAATTTTTTTTAAAGTGGCCAATTTTACGACCCACTTTAAACTATATGCTATTTCACATGTCATGCAATTTTTAATTGCTATTTTTTCCTTAAAGTTTATTGCCTTCTGAAAATTTCTCGCGGGTTTAATGAGTTTCCAATATTTTAAATTACAAAAGAAAAAAATTTGTATGCATCCCGTGCTCTCCTTTAGAATGCTACAATGCATTAAATCATCTTCATCGCTAGCAAATCATCCCAAATAAAATGAGCTGGGTTTGGCTGCACAGCAGAGCCAAAGATCTGAAAGCTGAAGACAGGGAAGTCAGCAGACTCGTTTTTGTCTAATCTCAAACGGAGATTTTGGTTTTTGTGTATGTAAGAAAAGGAAAAATCCACACACCCAGCATAAAAGACAGAAGAGATGTGATGTGGGAATACTTATATACACTCTGTAGAAAAAAAAATTATGGTGATGAGAATTGAGAATGGCCGTGGTGAGAGAGGAGATTGCTTGAAAGTCATGGACAAAAAGATTAGATTTCTCATCAGCTCAACCCCACGAAAAAATATCTGGCTTAAGGGCACATTCAGGGCTGAAACTGTGTGTGAGCAGTAAAGTTGTATGAGTGTAGTCCGAAAAATTTCGGAGTAAGTGAAAGAGTGTGTGAATCCATCTTTTCCAGCAGGGATGATCATACCTGATTGGAAGGAGTCAGTCAACTCTTTCCTTACATTTTATTGCATTACCTACTTGCTTTTTGAACTTCATAAGAACTACAGTGTAGTTGGCGTTTACACTAAAAATTGATTTGGTGTGCTACAGAATTACAAGGGTGGAAAAGGAAGATTGGAAGGTGGAGAACCTTTAAAATTTAATTTCGACTAAAGGCTAGAATTTTCACAGTTTTCTGCCCACTGTAGAAAATATATTTTTAAAAATATTTTTAGGATGTATAAATGAATTTGCTATTACCTCCACTTTCATGATACACGAGAAAACTAAAAATGCATTTAAAATTATCTCGGGGTAGAAGTAATGATACATTTTTCCTGAAATTTTTTGTGAGGGTGGCTCAGAGTTTTTTTCACATCATAATGATTTCATACTAGACTATAAACCCTACCACTAGTTCCACAAGAACTAGAAAGAGTTGATGTTTTTTCGTGTTTGAAAATTAAAGTATTTTTTATCCATGCATGCTTCGCTCCCCTATCACTTTACATCATTTTTACGATCCCATACAATCTCATCATTATCTTCATTTACCATTTTGGTGCGGGCAAGCACTAGGCAGAGTTGATGTTGATGGTAATGCAGAAAAGTTGAAGTTGGGTGATACGAGACGATTTTGATTTTGTACAGCGTTGGTTGAGTGATGAGCTACAACTTCCAGCATGGCAGCAGCATAAAAATATTTTTCGGTATTGGCTTAATCAGAGGAACAAGAGATAGTTTGCAGCAGGAAAACAAAGAACTTCTTTGTCAAGGATGAGACTGAGGCGGTGCAGTGGTGAAGGTAGTAAAACGTCTGTTGTAGAAATTCATGAGGTCATACGTCAATATACGTTCTCGGTTCGATGATGGACATAATAACAGTGCGAAGCTGAAGTTTTATGGAGGAAGCTGGTGTACTTTCTGTCATATTATACGTCGAAACAGAGGTATTAAGCTAAGGAGAAATTCAGACGAAAAACGTGATCGGTTTCGGGGAAGCTATTAATTTTTCTTGGATGAGAGAGCTGTGATGCAGCGCAGGTAGGATATAAAAAATGTATCGATACCTATTCACATTCAGTCAATGCTCAAGTACAAATGTATGCTGACGAGCTGCTGTGAAAAAAACAAGGCAATAAACTTCCTAGAGAAATGTATTTTTTTCTCCTCTGTAATTACTGGAATGAAAAGGGCAGAAAATTGGTTGTAAATTGCTGTGAAATGGATTTGCAGGGAGTTGAGAGAAAAATAAGTCAAGTAAATATTTAAGAAAACGCTAGTAAACAGTTATGCTTGCGTAAGCAGACTTAAATGATAATATTTTTAAGCAAAATTAATGTTTTGTTGGTTTCATGCTTGGATTGGACGAGAAATGAGAATTTAACATTTGCACAGGGAAATCAGCTAAAATTGTTGCATATTCCCGGAAATTCTGCCTCATCATAACAGACATTTGATTGCAGCGATACCGTACACGCAAGACTGGAGCGAAGCAGTCTAAACCTCGTGAAAAATTATAAAGTTTAGTCATATTTTCAATGAAAACCTGAATTTTTGATTCATTAAGATATAATACTGTCGGTTATTAATCCAGCTTCGGTTGGCTAATTGGCATGTGCAAATTTTAATTAAGGGGTTAGCAGGACAAAAACGCAATGATTTTTGCAAATGATGGCAAAATGCACATCTAATCAACACACAAATCTACTTACCATGCCCACACCTTATGCACTCGTATAGCTAGCTAGCCAGTGCAAATTCGCCACACAGCTTAAACTAAAACAACCACATTTTCAGCAACTGACGGCACCACACCTGCATCTGTCTAATAAATCATTTGAATCAATCGCATAAAATTAATTTCGCAAACCCGCTGAAATACTTCCATCCTTAGAATGAAAATGAAGTTAATTAGAGGACTCTCCAAAATTCTGCAAGCCAAAGGGCTCAAAAATTTTTAACCAGTTTTAACCAGATTAACACACCCGAACAAACCATAACACATGTATAGTGCCGCATAGAAATGCGGTGCTTTTGTACGATGAAGTCATGCTGCGGCAATAGAAGGTGACATTGACACTGTAGTTAGTCCGTAACCACAACAAAAGCAGTTCCGATAAAGTTATGTCATCACATGTCATTAACGAGTATAGGTTTAACTACCTAACCTACGAAAATGGCACCGGTTAAATAGCTATACTGAAATGGATATGACCATTGTAGTAATACATTTGCGTTAGTCGACGCACAGTAGCTTTTACAAATGGTCTGACTAAACAAGATTTTTTATGTGAATAACTAGGAAAAGTAGTACTGACCTATTAGCAATTATAATATGGGTAAGCTAATTACGCGAATGCAAAACATAAGTTGCTACCTGTAACCAGTATTCAGTCCAAACCACTTTTTGCGAATATGAGAAAGCTATTTTGAAGACGTGAGTTTGTATATGTTACTGAATACTTGTTTAAGATCAATTTTATTGCTATTTACGGCGTAATTCAGAATTCAGCAAGCAGCTACTGGGTCACATTTTTTTGGTAATTTAAGGCTGGACAGAAATAATGCGCGTATTATCAAACATGAGGCTCGTAAATTCTTTTTCTCTAAATTGCCTCGCAGATTACTTTCAGGTTTGATTGGCTGATTGTCGCGAAGCACTCTATTGTAAAAATTCACATACCTATTACATTTGAAATGGAAACGCATATTACATTATGAATTTTTCTTTAACATGATTGATTATTCTTTTAGCAGTAGTCATTATAATGCGTAGAACAACTTTGCAGGGCATAATTGCAACTTCGTACCACAAAAATTTACTATTTTTTCTGCAAGCTCTTGAGACACGTGCCAAGACGTGTAGGTATACAGTTTTCTTAGCTTCCACATCTACATGCAGCTATTCAATGCAGAGCCATCAGACCTGCAATGATATCTTTGCAATATCATAATTGTCTGAAAAAAAATCTTGAATTTCCTTGCAGTTTTCTTGTCACGCTGCTCCTGCATGCCATATCGAGTTAATCTTTTATAATTCACAACTTTCTCATTTGCCAAAAACTGTGCAAATTGTGCAGTGCAAGGTTGCACGTAAAATACGCTAAGCCTCTTTTCGGTCAATCATGCACTTTTTATGCATTTTTATGAGTTTCACAAATTCACAATAAAATACATGCAAATTTATTTTCCTATATGCTGAAAAGAAGCCAACGACAAGTGACAAAAAAACTTTCGAAAAGATTACGTGAATGAAGTCAGGGTCACGGCCGACTAGAAAATCTCTCCCGCTGCAAAGTGTTTTTTTTGGAGAAACTTTGGATTAAAATTGAGTAAGAGTTTGGCGGACTAGTCTCGGAGATAGCATTTGCATAAGCTGAGCTTCCCTTTTTTTATTTTGTTGGGATATCATACTGTGCTGAAACCGATTTTCACATCGTAACTCCACATTTCTGTCTCCTCAATATTTATTTTAAGGCTCAGTTCACAAGTTTTGTAATATTTTACTAAATCGTTTGGCCAATACTGTCTGGCGCATGCGCCGTTTCATTTAGTTAAAACAACTCAGATGCTTGGGCGATGCGAATGAAGCCAGGGTCATGGCCCACTAGAAAATCTCTCCCGCTGCAAAGCGTTTTTTGGAGAAACTTTGTATTAAAATTGAGTAAGAGTTTGGCGGACTAGTCTCGGAGATAGCGATAGCATTTGCATAAGCTGAGCTTCCTTTTTTATTTTGTTGTTGTGTACGTACCAACTTGGTTTATTTCCTTCCTTTTCAGGAAAATGAGTAATGCGAATGATAACAGTCTAAACGGTTTGGTTCTGGTGAAAAAGTCTGTCTGATACTTTTACAACTTTTTTCCAGCTTCACTTGTCTCTGACAGACAGAGACAACTGGGCGTGTGACATCCCTTCAAAAATGGCTGAGCCGATTGTGATAAGAGTATCTCATCTCACTAACTTATAAAAAAATCTCTAAAGTAAAAAAGGATTCGCGTACAAAAATAAGGTTGCCCATTCATTCGAGAGAAAAAAACCGCAGCGGACTTAGCCACAAAACTAATCTAAAATTTATATGCGTGTTTTTCCTCCTCTTCGCTCTCTTACATTCTATTTTACATTGACAGCAAGTATCACACCACACGCATACAACAAGATTAACAAAAAGAGTCTTGGTCTACCTATTTCATACGTTCTTCCTTTCTAGTAAATTGCATCTTGTCGGAATGATCAAAGCCTCTTTCTGAGAGATGCGGTGCAGAGGCTTCTCGTCCTCCCTTATGCTTCTGTCGTTCCCAGCTATTTTAATCAATTTTACAAGAAACCTCTCAGCATTTCTCGTGAAAATGTCAGCGTCTAAGTATTTCCAAAGGAAATGAAATGTGTGCTTCTCGTAGTAATTTTGCCCTTACGGCCTTTGCAATTGACTGAGAACATTCTTTCACTTTGTCACTCTTTCTTAAATGTAAATTCTTTTAATTTGAGGTAAAGTCTAATATTGAGTAGGTAAAGTCATTTTTTAAGCTAGGGAGAGATCTCTGCTTTATCAAAAGGCTTCTATACTAATTTTCACCGTAATAACCTTGCCCCTCCTCATCTGTGGTGTAGCCGGCGTACCCTGCGCTTTCTTGTTCATTCTGGTTGCCAAGCATTTCACCCTCTCTTGCTGGAGAATCTTTAGTCATATCGGCATAGTCTGGAAATATTGCGGAAATGTCGACATCCCTATATACCAGTGTTTGTCGGATATTCCAGAGCTTGTTCACTTCGGAGATAATCCGTTCCGAAGTTTTTGTGCTAATTTTCCCCAAACTCTGCCACTTTCCGTTTACACAGACGGCAGGCTGCACCATGAAAGTACCGGGAGGAAAGTCACTCGCTGCTGTATTGGAGAATACCAAAATTCAATTAGAATTCAGACTACACAAAAAAAAGTGTTGGTTAGGAGTTGGGAGAGTGCTGATTTGATTTATATTTCTATGAAACAAATTCAGTTGAAATATTAACGACTTACAAGAGCATTCAATTCCAACGTTAAGTACGGGTAAACAGGCATCAGATGTTTTGAGCCCCTCCGAGACGAGCTCAGCCGCACTTGGGGTAACACTATGTGCATCTCCCATTATTCTCACGAGGGGATCACACATAATCCAAGTGTGTATAGTGGTGACGGCACTTTCCGCCATGCACATAAATCGATTCGGCTGTTTTACTAAATACGCCAATCTTTGCCTCTGTCAACGGGATTTATGCAGAATATATAAATATTTCAAGACAAAAAGAAATATTGCTGATTCCTTTTAAAAAGCGAGCTATTTGTCACAAAAAGATTTATCGCTCACTTGTAAAGCCAGGAATTCCGAGGAAAATTCAGTAAAAATGAAACTTGATCTGGTAGCAATTTCTGACAGGGGAATTTCTACACCGGGTCCTCTCATGGAGTAATTGGAGCCGCGAACGGTGGCATCCTTCACTTCTACGTAGCATCCTGTCAACCCTGGCCATCCGTAGGCGTGCAACCTAGTAATAGCGCCAGAAGGGAGACTCCCCAACTTGCTAAGTTCTGCTTTGGCACGTTTGCACGACATGCTGACCTGATGCCACTATTTTCCCCGGGCCGCTGAACCCGTATGATGTCATCTTTCTGCAAATCTAAAACAAGTGTGCAGCTTTAATAAAAATTACTTTATCGACATCTCACTTCACCCCATAAAGTCTCAACTAACCTCTGCCACATAACAGCTTGGACCTTCGCCTCCGCAAAGGATACGGCAATCATTAATTTTCGTCATTTTGGTATTGAATGAGTTCATGATTCTGACAACTTTAAACTCAATCCGACTAAGCCAATCTTTCGACTGTTCCAATAAAGTCCGGCTTAATACGGCAATCATTAATTTTCGTCATTTTGGTATTGAATGAGTTCATGATTCTGACAACTTTAAACTCAATCCGACTAAGCCAATCTTTCGACTGTTCCAATAAAGTCCGGCTATAGTCTTCCATCAGAAGAAATATATGACATTTATAGAACGCCATGGGCAGAGTGGTCACTACACGGGCTTTGTGTAAAAAAAGGTGACGCCATATCAGCAATTTCCATTAGAAGACCGTCCAGTACCCGTTTAGGAGTGTATTCGTCAAATATGTTGATGTCCAGGAGGAGACCGTGTGGTATAATAGAGCATGAGGAGAGAAGTTGAGTCAGTATCAGTTCCAGGGTTACTAGTGGAGCATTGACTACAGCGATATTGAGAATTGCTCCTGCTCCCCCAGTCTGATCTTCCACACCTCTACCATATAACTATAACATGATAGTAAAAATTTGATCAATCTGTGCTAATATTATTCTATCTACTTTGTGAACTTTTCAATGAAATTTTCAATTTTCACTCACAGCTCGATTAGCAAGGACCAAGTCGTTTAGTGCTGAGCTGCTTAGGGTTACCAGTGGAGCGTTGACTACAGCGATATTGAGAATTGCTCCTGCTCCCCCAGTCTGATCTTCCACACCTCTACCATATAACTATAACATGATAGTAAAAATTTGATCAATCTGTGCTAACATTATTCTATCTACTTTGTGAACTTTTCAATGTTTTCAATAAAATTTTCAATTTTCACTCACAGCTCGATTAGCTAGGACCAAGTCGTTTAGTGCTGAGCTGCTAGGATCCAAGCTCACATCAAAGTAGAGACGAGCAAACTCACAAAAATCGCTTAAATCCCCGATTAAGTGAGCTTTTGACTCCCGATCAGCGAGAACTTCAAACACGCAAGGGGAACGCTTGATCTCCCAATGTTGGCGGATGTGCATTTTTGTAACAAATTCCTTTTTATGAAGAATTTATAAAAAGTGAGATGAAAAAGGCTGTCATATTAAATGATACGTAATAACTAATTAGTATTAGTAAGTTCAGATAACTCAATACAAATAGTTTTTTTTTTACTTTCCACTGCATTTGATCTAGCATTTCCTTATTAAACTCGATCGATGGATTTTGCACCACGATTTCTTCTGCAATTCTTTCTGCCTTGGCGTACGAAGGACAGTCGAATAGACCGACTATTTCATATCGGGACATGGTGCAAACTGTAACTGCAACTTACAAGAAAGAATGAAACAACCTTTTAATCTGCTGTAGTTGAGAATGAAGTATACGCACATAAAAATTGAAATGGAAAAGTGAAAATAAAATATTTTTTTACCTAGAACTATCTCTGCAACAGCGCTTCAATTTTCTTTATGATATAAAATGACATGAATTTGTAAATGAAACTAGGTATGTATCTGTCCATGACTACAGCTATGTAATTTTATTATAGTAATACTGCACGGTAATCGCCTGCATTTGTTTGATGCGATATTGAGTGTATTTTATTCAATCTGAGACATAATCGGTCATATTTATTTATTTATTATGTATTTAGCAAAATGCCGATCTCGTGGATTTAATAGAAGTTCCATGAAGAACTTTATGTTTTTAAAATGGCTACGCGCTATTTCCCAATAACAAGTTATTACAAAAAAAACATGTTATAATAATATATTTACCTACATTTTAAAACTCGTAAATTAGCAATAATAACTAATAACAAATATTAAGGTATTTATGTATGTACATAAAATACGTACATACGTATTTTATGTCATACATAAGTATGAATTTACACAAAAGTAAGCCGGCCAGAGCAACCGCTAAAAATTACATATGTGCATAGTTTAGATCTCAGCTAATCTGCCTTTGTGATTCAATAAATTATTCTTAACACATTAAAATTAAATTAAATATTCCAAACATGTAATGTGCACTGAAAAGTGCAACATTGTAAAGAGTTTTGTTAGTCATGTATCAAGCAATTAATGTACAAACAAACAAGGCAGACAAGATTGTGCTGATAAGTGGATATATTGTGGCAGGTCAGTCAATCTTTTTAGTACGTTTGTGCTTCATCCGACGGTTCTGGAACCAAACTTTGACCTATTGAAGATTAGAAAAAATATTTCAATTACATACTCTCATCAAAGTCAATTGTCTTCCTTATAATTCTGTCTGAAATGTGGTAACAATAGTTTTGTTGAAAATAATTTTCAACGCAAAATAAACAACTTTAGGAGACGCAATCCTATTACCTGTCGTTCTGTGAGATCTAGCGCTACAGCAATCTCATATCTTCTCAATCTTGTTAAATAATTAGAACTGATAAACTCCTTTTCTAATTCCCGAATTTGATGTTTTGTAAATGCTGTCCTTTCCTTGCGTGATTTACCATCGGCATCTGTGATTTAATATAGTCCATTTGAATATTTTAATAGCTTTTCATTTTTGGTTTTACGCACTTGGTAAATTAGGTTTATAGATAGTTAAAGTTTTACCTAAATAAGACTCAAAATCATTCTGCCATCCACCATCGTCCTCATTGTCTTGTCCCTTTGCATACAGGTCCACTCTTACAGTCTTACTTCTCCCCATAAAAAGTTTCTCCTCTTCACATCTGTACTTTTCCCGTAAGCAGTTTCCTGTTACTCCTTCATTGCCAGCGCTGGAAGAGAGTTCTACATTATTTGCAGGTAGTTTGTCTGCTGCTCTATAAACGCAGTCTTCAGAGGGACCTTGTTGAAAGTAAGGAGCTGGCAAGGATGCTGGGCTGTACTGATTACTCGTGTAATGAAGGTGACTACTCTCCTCACTATTAAAACTACACGATGAGGATGAAGAAGACAGCGAACCACTAGTTGGACCATTATCATTCACTTCATCTTCCGAGCAACTTCGGTAAGCTGCATTGTAAAAATGATTATAGCTTTGGTGTGAAATATTATTGCCATCCTCTTGAACGCAGTGATCTGTGTAATTGTGATGAAGGTAGTTGGGCTGTTGGTCATGGGCATAAAGAGAATTTTCACTTTTCTCCGATGTTACCCGTTCCCACCCGTTATGATAAGATAAATCTGGAAACGGACTACAACTGACCGTGGCAGTTGGATTAGCCATCCAATTAGAACAATGCATCGCTTCGTCAAGTCTATTAGCAGCTTTTACAGCTATTAAATGATCCATTTTCAAACGATAAACAGTTTCACTTCGCACTTAGCACGTTTTTTCTGGTATTAACATGTAACGACAATTTAATTTTATGATGTTTTACCAGTACCACCTTGCCACGACCGAATTGTGAAGGAGTCAGTGTCAAAATCTTTAATGAACCCGAACTTCTCACGTCCCCTTTCTTATAAAGTCAATTTGCGTTCTGGCTCAACCAGCAGTAATTTCAACTTGTGGGAGGCGTAGGTGACTACCACCCTTCCAAAGATCGGCATAATTACCTACAGAAAAACAGTAAGGGATAGGGTGTCTGGTATCATTACAACTTCCGTGTTACATGAGTAGCACTCTTTTCTCGGCGTACAGAAGAGAACCCGGACCCTCGCAGTCGTTCATTCAAGCTATTATTCTATCGTTAATGTCATCCACTGCCTCAGAAAATGTGAATCCCAAAATTCAATGAACGAGTCCAGGTCTCATAACATAAGGGCATCTTGTAAGGTGTTGGAACTAAAATGTAAGAAATCGTTTTTTTCTGTGTTCTTAACACGCATTTCCCTTTCAGTGGATCAGGTTGTGTATGTCAACAAACAGAGTCCGGAGGAGGGATACATTTTCTAAAAGACCGACTTCCCTTACTTGGCTACTGTACTTACCCAGTTACCTACCTCATGTAAACATAAAAAGTCCATACTGTACGAATTGAGCTGCTCAAATTTCAGACATTTTCAGTTTTTAAGGGTTCGCCCGTCTATTTACCTTACTGCTTTTGGCCAGTCAATGGCGAGTCAAATTTCATTGAATCCATTCATTTCGGAACCTTCTGATTTTTGAATCCCAGCCACTCTACAGGGCATGTGGAATATAGACTTCTCAAAGATAAGAAAGCCAAAGACGTAAGACGGCTGAATACCGAGACGTGTTGCAGTGTGCCCCACAAAACACTTTCTCCCTTGAAAGAAACCCTTTGTCTTTGGTACTGCTCACACTTCCATTTTTGCGTTCCTTTACCCTTAAGTAATTACAAAAATAATCTTAGCAATGAATGAAACGAAGTTAAAGTAGTTGTACACACATTAGCATCACGTACCTATAGATATTACAAAAACAAAAGTTTTCATCCGAACGAAACGATACACTTTTCGCTAGACAGATTGTCGCCTTTTTGAGTGGAGACAAAGGTCGCATCTCCGTCTTTGTTTCTATTTTTCCAGTTAAACTAGTCACATTTAATTATTTCATTAGAAGACGTTTCGAGCAGTACAGGTTAAACAATTTACTAATAAATATTTCTTCACCTACAAAGGTACTGTGTTATTGAACCGACACCGATACCGAACTAATAAAAACTTCCGCCTTCGTGCGGCATCCTTCCTACCTTTCCTCATATCAATTTTCAAACTGTGGCCACCAAAAGGTTCCTAACTTGGTGGCCAGCTCTTATTCCACAAACTACCACCAACAGTACAGTGTACTAGTATATATTCAGTGAATTCACATTAACCAGACCAACTGGTTCCAATAAATAGCTCAATCAGTATCAGCATGTGTAGTAAACTAGATAGACAACACACGACACAGACCGTCTCATATTTCATTTAAATTAAGCCAGTACTCCCCATGCTGATTCAATGGAGCAGTTAACAGATAATAAGATCCTGAAAAAACGAAAGCAGATCCTGTCATCATGGAATGTGTAATTTCCCCAACAAAAATATTACATGAAAATATTTCACTGACAAGAAAAATATTGTTACTTTTAGATATAGAATCTATAGAACCTGTGTCATAAGTCGTAAGTGCTCGCAAAAGGATTTCAGGCTTGAATTTTTAAACGGATGAGTAAATTGGACCTTTCCTACATAGTGTGAAATCTTGTCTGTTTCCGGCTTTTAACCATTTCCCCGTTATCCATAATGGGGAATGTATTTATGTAGTCAGATATATATTTCCTATTCCTATCCAAAAATATCTACCTAAATTATATGCATATTTTTTTCTCACTCTTATATACCAAAAATCCCTATTAATATATCATGTGCCCTTACATTAGTGAAGCTATGCACATCATTCAATTTGGCCCGGACCAGCAGATCTGGTAATCTCATCAAAACGCAAAAGAAAACAAGAGTGAGTCAGCTCATCAGTCACAGAAATGAGCTTTCCTTGACATTTCAACGGGTAAATGAGTAAATGAGTTACTTCTTTCTTGGAGCATTTTTTGCTATGCCTTTCTTCTTGATCGTGAAGTAAGTAAAGGAGGATAAAAATAACGATGCAGAGAAGGCGCAGAAGAGTTACTTGATTGGTTTCGATTCATAATTCATTTGTGCATAACATTATAAATCTGAGGTTCTACCAAAATAGATATTTGCAAGAGGTGCTTACTAACGTCTCTGCAATATTTTACACCTGCACGCGCCCAGCAACTGTGAAACAGTTCATAATTCATCCAATATCCAACGTGATATGCTAAATATATTATGTAACTGTATCAAAAACCACAATATTGCAAGAAGTTTGCAGGTGACGTCACATTGGACTACACTTCGGCGAACCAGTAGATATTGCATTTCTAAATATTTTTAGTTGTTAAATATGTAATATCTATATTTAGATATTCTTACGAAGAAAATAAGTAGCTTGAAAAATAGCAACATTAATATATGTATTTAGGTAGGTAATTACATTTTATTTATTTTCATCTGTAGCAGCGACAATGAAAACATGATATTCAAAAGTCTAATTTATACATTGTCATAAAATAAACGTACTCGAAATTACTTACAAACTTAACAAATCATATAAACTAAGCTAATGATCGAAAGCACAACTAATTAATCTATACGTAGGTAATCTGTTTTTATTTATGTTATGTATGTATATCGAAATGTAATCGTTCTAATTCTAATAATGGACTTTATTACACAAAAACAATAAGAAAAGATAGTCCATTCTTAAACTACAACCAGTTTTGCAATTGAACATGACAAAAGATAGTTGGATACTCGGATGCATAAAAATGCACCGTGCCTATAACTGGGAAAAAAACCCGTCGCCCATTTTATATATACTATTGAGTGGATGAAGATGATGTAGTTGCAGGAGTTACGGAAGGCGCAACTACAGGTGCTCCACTTGCATTTAATGTGATCACATTACTTGCTACTGTTTGGGCTAAACCAGGGGTGCCTCCAACGTTTGATCCTGGAGGAGCTGGTGAAGTTCCTTCGCTTGTAACAATTACTGGCGACGACGTTACAAGAGACACCGATCCTCCTGAACTAGCAATAGGGGTCCCAATAGTTGAGACTTGCGGGCCAGGCTGCCTTGAAAGTGGCATCAGCACTGTAGTGGTACCTGGAGTTGTAGCTCCAGGTCCAACCGGCCTTCTTGCAATCCTTATTCCTCCTCCCGCCGCAGCAACCAGGGAAGAAGCAGTTTGTGGTCTCACATTTCCAGAAACAGGGACAGTTACTAGTCGAGTTCCAGGCGGAGTATTAGGAGCACCAGTGACAACCTGCTGCTGCCAAATTGGACTAGCACCGGAATTTCCAATTACTCCTCTAATTCCCGCTGCAGTTGTTACAGATCTTACACCCGCAGTACTAATTGCTACTGGACGAACCATGCTTGATGCAGTAATAGATGAAGGGACAGTAGTTGTCCCTTGCTGAACCTGTCGGGGTAAAGTCGTTACTGTGCCAATTGTTGATGGAATAGCGATAGCTCTGATATTTGCATTAACAGGAGAACCGGTCGGTCTGACACTCGCCGGACTTCCCTGTGCAACAATAGTCCCTTGGACAGTTCCCCCCGGCGTAGTTCGCAAAATCGCACCCTGTGAAACCAGCGCTGTTCTCAACTGAGATGCCGTTATTGATGAAGCTCGCATGGCAGACATGGTGTTTGGTCTCATGGTTGCTGCACTAACCGGATTTCGCACAGTTGCTACTGTTGGTTTGGCCATTCGATTTCCAGTGGTCACTACTGATGCTGGAATAGGTGTTCCACGGGCAACAACAGTATTAGTGCCGGTGAGGGGCCGACTGGCTACAACTTGTAACGCCGTCCCTGCTGCACCTCTTGCAGCCAAACGTACAGCAGATGTGTTGGCTGCCGCCACAAGAGCAGATGCGGTGCTGCACAGCGCTGCAGAAGTCGAACTTTGGTTTAGCTGTAGCGCAGAGGATACAGGTAGTCTTACTGTAACAGGTAAAGTTTGATTTCCAGCGGCGGTTATTCCAGCAGATTGCTGTAGTGGTTGTGTTTGCTGAATAAACTGCACTCCTTGCTGCTGAAGCAATCTAACAACTTGATTTCCCGTTATGTTAGTTATTCCTTGGACACTTCTAATAACAGAACCCACATTTACATTCCCTTTTAAGTTGAATAGTGCCACTGCTCCACTTCCCCCACCACTTACAGCTAATTGAACCGTTGAGGTGGGTATTTGAATCGGTGTTTGGAGCATGGCTGCAGCGGTACTACCTGCAGGCTGCTGCAACTGATTTGATGGCACATTCCGAATAACAATTGGTGGTTTTTGAGCAATAACTTGAGGAACGCCACCAGCAGATGAAACCATAATCTGGCCTGCTGCAAGATTTCTCCTCGCAATCAAAACATGCCTGGGTTGTCCAGTTGCTGGAGTCAAACTTGTGGGTATTTGAACGGGCACACTAGCAACAGCTGAAGCTGGAGGTGTACCCGGTGGAGGTGTTGCAGATGTACTCATCACAATGGAGGCAGTTGAAACCGTATTCGTACCTGTTGGTGGGCCCACAACAACTCCTGCTGCAGTTGAAGCTGTCACCGGTATCGTCTGAAGATTTGATGAAACCGAAGAGATTCCCACCGGAAGTGTTACGGGACTTGGTGTACTTTTTGCAGGTCCATAAGTTTTCACCTGTGCCACAGGAGCGGGTGGTACTGTCACTGTCGAAGCAGGAAGCGCGACTTTACTAACAGCCACCACCGGTGTATGCTTCGCTTTACTTATTACTGCTGCTACTGTGGCGGAAGTCTTTGTTGGAGATAACTTGCTACTCACTGGTTTGGCATCAGGAATTTCCCTCTTTTTAGCATTAGGAAGTGGTTTTAGTCTACTCGTCGGTGGCCGATACATTACAAGCGGTGTTGGCTTGGAGTCTTCAATATTGGAGTTATCATCAGCTTCCGTATTCGCAGAAGAAACTGACTGGATTGATTTTCTAGTCCGACTTCCTGCTTTGATACTGAGAGCAGTCGGGGGAGGCATCTTAATGGAAGCTTTTGGTGACTTCTTTTCTACTAAGGAACCATTGCTGTTCTCCGCTTTTACAGGAGAAGGATCAGAATCTGCTTCTGGTACAACAATTGGCACGTCATCGTCTGTTGTAGATTTAACTAATTTGTCTCGAGAAAATTTTTCCGGATCTTGCTGTTCCAACCATTCGCAATATTTCCGAACAGTTGAATTCCTTCGATCACCTCGCTGGTACATTATTCGATTGTAAGCTGCACGAAGTACTTTGAATATTGATCGGTTGTAATAAGGATGTCGGAGCAGTGGATCAAAGTAAGGAGTTTTTATTCTGTAAGTTTATATAAAACAGGTGAAACGTAAAAATCAACATTCAGATTTATTAAATCATTAAGAATCTTGTTAAATGCATGTATGCACTTGACAGTTCATATACAAAAACTATCAAATAATCAATTTAAACAAGAAAAGCAAAAAAACTTACCCTGAGATAACACATCGGCGAGGATTAGAAGACTCAGTTTTCGTTTTAAACTGGTCAAAAGCAACTTTCATGTCAGTTTCCTTCGTGAATGATAACAAAGTTCGCTCATATTTGCCAAATTTCATAATTGGATCACTATCATCCTCCACTTTAACATCCTGATCCAGGCCAAGAGACTTCAGCGGTACAGAAAACGAATGATAGCGTATGGTTGGAACGGTTCTATTTTTGTCTGAACGTTGTTTTTTCTTCTCCAGTTCCATTCTGTGAAATCTCTCTGAAACAGAAATAAATAAATAATGAAACAATTTATACTTACATATGCTAATGCTAGTATCATGTGCTTTATGTAAAGCAGGCTGCTGAATTGCTTTTCTAATACTTACCTAATGATTCCAAGTTGAGCTTCGCAGTTTCTTCGGCTTCTCTAAGAAGGTCTTCTTGTGTTAGCGGGGGCGCCTTGGCTAATTCTTCCTTTCTACTTTTAAACTTTTCCCTTCTACGAGCCTCGACTTTCTTCCTTTCTTTTAAACGGGACTCTGTTTCTTGTGACTTTAACTTTGTAGATGAGCGCACACGATTTCCATCGTGAAATGACCCTGCATAAGCAATTTGCCTTAAATTGCTTGGAGTTGGACTGGATCGTCTTGGGCGGCCAGGTTTACGTTTAGTAGGTGTTAGCGGTTCATACGGTTTGGGTTCAAATGATGGAGCTTCTTTAGAAGGAGAACCTTCCTCTGTCTTCGGTGGCTCCTCCTCATCTTCTTCGCTTTCTCCTCCAGAAGTTTCTTCTACAGAATCACTTTCTTCAAATTCATCGTCATCTTCCCCCTCTCCTTCAGTCTTGCGACGCTTCTCACCCTCCGCTGACGTGCCCTCAGATTCAGAACGCTTTCGCTTTCTTGATTCCGGCTTCTTAAATTTAACTGTTTTTCGAGCCTTTGGGTCTACATACGCTTTTGTCACTACCCTTCCTCTTCGTGGCTTCTTTTCGTCATCATCATCGTCTCCCTCTTCCCCCTGCTCCTCATTCTCGTCAATGTCAAAATCCGAATCTACAACATCTTCCTCTTCTTTCTCGGCGCTGGCACAATAATCAATAAGATAAAAATAATTAAATTAATTATATTTAAATACATCTTGCACATTCTAACTATCACATATACGGTCGTATACAAGTTGTATGATTGATTGCATGCAAATACTACAACTTACGCATAATCTTTGTCATCCTCTGTTTCTTTGAAGCCACCGTAAGTGGTCATGTAAAATTCGTCCTCTTCTTCCTCATTTAGCAGCCGTGCCATTTGGGCTCCTGCCCCGGCACGGCGTGACCGAGATGTTGCCAAACTCATCGTTAATGCTAGTTTTCTGGCGTCCCCTTCAAATAGACAAAGACACTAAAAGCTTCTGCCGTTGCTAGCAATCTATCGCGTCACGTCAGACGTCACACCACTTTTCCTTGTAATTTCCTAATTATTACAAGTATATCCTTTTTATCAACTAGTTCAGTTATTATATCTATATTCTGATCTAGCTGACACACGTCCTTGCTCTTATCAGGGTCATTTTGAAATATAAACACCTAACACAACAACACAAGCATCATCCTCCACATCCGCAGCTATCAGCTGAGACGCTATATTCTCATCTTAAAAACCCATCATTTTTCATCTACATTAACCAACTTTCCATTACAACGTTACACTCACAATTACCTTAAAAGCAAATAGCAAATCCTGTTCTTATCAATATTTATTTACAAGACAGCTAAAGTAGTTGCATTTTACATCTCAATTTTTCCTAAACACAAACACTTAAAAATGCATTTTATATATTTGTCGGCTTTTGTTTTTAATCTGGCGTCCAATTCACTTCAAAACTGGCGGCTTTCCCACAAAACCCCACTCTACTTTGTCCAACTCCTCAGCCAGAATGCCATTCCCAGAACACTTTTTACCAACTAAAAAATGCACGTAAAAGTGAACGTGATACGGTGTGTGACGTGTGAACCTGTGAACTGTGAACGTACAAGAACCTCTTTGACGTTTTGCTTTTCGTGTTTCGTTTTTTTACTCGAGTTCTTCTGTCTAAAAAAGTTACACAGTCATAGTCACTCTTTTCCTTTCCTCTTTCTTCTCTTTGAGTACCATAGCGTACTCTAGCAGCAATCATTTCAACTACAGACCAAAGACTTGCATCATCACGCCGCCTACCATCTCTCACTAATCCCAAACCACTACAAGCCTACGACTACAACTACAACCACCGTCCAATTCCACAAATCCACAATACCCCGAACGAGCTTTTGAAGCTGAGCTTGAGCTCCTTTTTTTCCACGTACTTTTCCTACGTCCATTCTCCTTGTCTCGCTCGCTCCACCCCTTTCCCTTCCTCTCACGTTTACGCCTGGCGTGCCTCAAGGCATGTATCCCTATCCCTCTTGTGCTTTTTGTGCTAACGTTTCCTCGAAAGCGCATTTCGTTCCCGTGTATTTTCGAGGCTTTTTCAGCGTGAGAGTGAGCGAGTGTACTACGTCATCCTTCCACATCCACACAATCCACTGATCCATTCTTCTTTTTAGAGCTCCCTATCCATTCATTTTCAACCGGTCTTCTTCGCTATCCCCTCTCTGCTCTATCCGTACTCGTATCCTTCTGTGTGGATTTGCAGTTTGCATTACTCACTCTTCGTCAGCCACAACTGTACAACAGAAGCAGACTTTTTTTTAAATGTTAAACTTTCTAAATTAAATCCGACAATTAAAAAGCAGTCGTAATTAGCATTTAAAGCAGTTCAAACTATTATTTATTTTCTGCAAGTTGACTTTGCCATTTTTCTTCGTTCACTACTTTTAGTGTCTTAATTTTAGAGGAAAAGTGACCACATTTCAGTAAAGAGGAAAAAAAGGAATTTTTGTAGCGGGTCCTTTTTTTCACTTCGTTTTTTTTAATTTCATTTTTTAATTTGAAAAGAGCTCAGAAATATTCAAAGGAGGATCCTCCAAAAAAGCTCGAGTGTTCGTCACCTCCAAATTCGAAGGTAAGTGAAATACACAATTTTGCATATTGCATGCTGCTGCATACATGAGTTTGTAATCTTTATAATTATGTTTTTAGTCGGAAAAGGTACTTTGGTTAGCTCTAGTCATTCTAACTGCTAGATTGGTTTGGGGGGAAGGCGTAGAAAATGAGAACATTTAATGAAATATATCTGAGAACAAATTCTTAGCTGATTAGATTTAGATTAGGGTGGTGGTGCGGTGGGAGGACGAGGACTGTTACATTATATTTAGCATTATAGCTCTGTTCCCAACCCATACAGTAAGCACATGTGTGCACCACACGATCACACTTTAGCAATCAGAGTCCGCCATACGTATTTAAAGTTAATGTTAACGATTTAAATGTGATGATATAGTAAATAGCGAAATGATCTTGATTTCTGTTGGTGAGGACAAGTGAATGACGACGATGACGATAAATGATGATGGTATGCAGTGTGCGTGAGAAACTTGCTAGGAATGCGTTCATAATAGCTCGAATGTGTTTTAGTTTTGTGTGTTTAACTAATGGTAGCGAATCAGTCAGGAGAGTACAGTAGTTAGTCAAATCATTTTACAAATTGTACTTAGCAGTGGCAGCAGTAGTAGATGTGGTGTAGTAAAAAGGGTTGATTGAACACTGAAGCTTGAGTGAGAAGAGGAGCAAGTCTAGATAAGGTTAATGATTAAATAAATGAGTTTATTATTTATTCAATTTTATGATTTAATTGCTGCTGTTGTAATGTAACTTCTGCTCTCCCTCCCCTCTGTTCTCTCTTCTCCTCTCCCAATCGTAATGGATGACTCTTTGTATGGAATTGATGAATTGATTATAATCTTTTTGTAGTGGCAAATGACTCAATTTCTCATGAATTATACTATACTATGATCCATTAACTGTTAACAGTTTACTATACTGCTACAACGTGGAAGTGGATTTAATCTCTATCACACGCAGAGCAGAGCATACAAAGAAGAGTTGCAGTGGTTGCTTATTTTACGAGATAATTTTCGTTTTATTTAAGTAAGCTTTACTGCTGAGTGCTGGGAATAAATTCAAGTTGAAAAGAAGCCGAAAAGAAAGGCAAGGTTGAGTTCTGTTAATTAATTTGAGTGGACTCGTTTGGTTTTCATTATTGTAGATTTTGTTTTTTAGGGTGTGATTAGAGTTTGTTCGGTGTTTTTTGAAATTAAAGCATTGTTTCTTGCGCAATTCCTATAAATTCTTTTGTTTAGAGCTTTCAAAAATCCGATAGGATTATAAAAGCATTTTTGTGAAGAGTAAATCCATCGTAAAAGCGATAACTCTTGGAAAAGTATTTCATTTTTTCCCATTTTAATCCAAAGAAACCAAAGAGGGGTCCTAGCTAATTGTTATAGAAAAGTATTACAAAATAAAGGATAATAGAATCGTAAAAATTTTTCAACTAAAAATTACCGACGTTTTCTAGGAAATTAAGCAGAGCCAGAGTGGCATTCGGACATTGAACTTGTTAGAAGCAAGTACAATTTTTCAGAGTTTTTTTTATCCACTTGTGTTGAAGGAGCGTTAACCGGTTGTTGTTAATAGTTAACTAGTTTTAGTTATATTTTGTTTATTTGGTTGTTGTATAAGCAAAACAGGAAACAGAAGAAAGAAAGTTGCCGTTTATATTTAATATTTTTTTATATATTTTTTCTTAAGTTTTGCTTATTATATTTCGTTTGCAAAATAGTACATCACCTGTTTAACCGGCGTTTCCCCCCCGGCATATTGCATGAGTCAAAAAACAGAACGCCCCGTACTATCTGGTCAGCGCATCAAGACCCGTAAGAGGGGTAAGTAAAATATCATTTCCTTATTGCAGAATTATAGCAAATCATGACAAATGATAATGATGCGTTTATGGCAAGATTTTTAATTTTCGATTATTACATTACATTATTATATTGCATTACAGATGAACGAGAAAAATTTGACACCACTGGGTTCCGAGACCAATTACTTCAGGGTCTTCTAGAGCAAGGTACTAACTTAGAAGCCGTAAGTAAACACTTGGACATCACTGGAGGAAAACTAGATTATAGAAGATATGGAGAGACACTTTTTGATGTGTTGATTGCTGGCGGACTTCTTGGCCCTAGTGGGGTCACACCTGGAGATGGCGGTGTACTTGCACCCGCCTGCGTTTTCGCGGCGGAAAACAACATGGAAGCTCTCAAAAAATACGAACAGGTAATCGAAATCGGATTACAAATACATATAGCATACAGAGAGACAAGAGACAGATCCCGTGTCTGATAATTATGTGTCTTCTATTCTAGCTAACAACTTGTAAAAAGTCCTTATTTTTTATCTAATTCGTGTTTATTTCTTGCTCCAACCGTCCTGTACTGCATAGCTGCGGTTAGTTTTTTTAAATTAAATTTTGAATTTAAGAGAATAAAATAAATTCACTTCAATTTTCTATAAATTTATTCAATTTGTTGTGTACCGCAGGAGCACTTGGTGAAGGACAACTTGGCTTTGGACTTTGTTCTGGAAGTTTTTGTGACAATTAAGCAAGAGAAGGGAGTAAACCATGTGGTTTCAATGTTGAAAAAATCTGGACTTGACTTGAAGTGAGGATCAAGGCTATAATTATATATTACCTATACTATAGAAGAAGTGATTTGATGAATTTTAAAATTCATTGACTATTATTTGTCACATTAGATTAATGGAGTTTTTCCCTCCAAACAAGCGATCACAACAGCATTTCGAAAAGGCATTTATGGACAAGGATTTGGGTGAAATTGTAAAGCTTCAAAAATCACAGGTAACTTAACATAACCTTTTTATTACTGCTAAACTAACTTATGGTTAACGACATTATGATAACTTAACCATGCAGTTGTAGACATATCGGTTTATATATAATGCGTATTATTATTGTTTGCGTAGGCAAGTCAGGAAGTGAAGAAGGATTTGCAGAAAAATGTGGCTGATGCTTTGGCAGAGGGAAAGAATACAAAGGATATCATCAACGAAGTGAAGGACTATTCCACGAAAAACAGTTTGGCTGAGCATGAAGTTATTGCTATTGTAAGTAGTTAGTAAGTTAAGCTGTGATTTCGTTAGAGCTAGACAATTTGGTCATGTTTTGATAACCCTGCTTTTTATGCAGCTGTGGACTACCCTTATGGCAGCTGTGGAGTGGAACAAAAAAGAAGAATTAGTTGCTGAGCAGGCTTTGAAGCACATCAAGGTAACGGAGCAGGAATTAAATGAAATGTTCATTATCAGGGAATGTTAAGTAAGCTATCAAGCTATATAGATTGAAATCGTTTTATTTTTAGAACTACACTAATCTTCTTGGAGCTTTTACTGATACCCCACGAGCCGAATTGACCTTGGTTCTTAGAATCCAAGATTTTTGTTACGACAATATGAATTTCATGAAGGTTTTTCAGAAGATTATTCTCTTGTTGTACAAAAGTAAGTAAAAGAAACTGAAGAATAAAAAAAAGTGATAGTGTGTTGACGTATTGAAATAATATTCAATTGTTGGGAACAATAAATGAATCAATACTTAAATTTTAGCTGATGTGCTGTCTGAGGATACTATCATGAAGTGGTATAAGGAATCCCACTCTGCAAAAGGAAAGAGCGTCTTCTTGGAACAAATGAAAAAGTTCATCGAATGGCTTCAAAGTGCCGAGGAGGGTAAGATAAGCTTTCCTATTGTGCTATTTGTTCTATCAAAAGAATATAGGTAAAAGTTTTTTTACTGTTCGAAATGCAAACCAATTGATGACATTAATTTTCTATTCACATTTCACAGAATCCGAATCGGAGGGTGACTAAGATGACTCCAATGTTTACCTGAATACTGTATATCTCATGGTTAGCTGCATTGCAAGTTGCAACTAACTAGGGATTGATCCATACATTATTTGTTTGTATAATAATTGAAAAAAAATCTTTTTGTATAAGGAAAGATCTTACAAAAATATGACAACTTATCAAACTCAGGATTTGAATTAAAAAATCAGAAGATAAAAAACTATATTACTAGGAACATTATTACTCTTATACATAATATTAGATTTTTTGGTACAACTCATTGTCGGTTGAAAAAGGAAAATATCTAATTGAATTGGTTATAAACAATATATTATCTGTATCCACAGACCATGTATTTTTTTTGTCAAACAATATGGAACACAAAATTGTTAATTATTATTACTATAAATGTCATTTTCTACAAGTTTACTAGACATAAATTAAAAATAAATCATTTATACAATTTATTATAATATTATAACATAATCCATTGGAGGAGCGTGACCTCCATTACCAAAAGTACGTGTAAGAAAATATTGATGTGGGATAAAATTGGATTATCCAAGTGAAACCTCCTTTTTCTTTTATGTACATGGCATTATAATCAGCATAATACATACTCAGTAAGGAAAAGAAGAGGGAGTGAATTATTACTGTTCAGATTCCAGTCTAATTTTGTACTTGCTAATGTCGTTGAGCCCAAATAATTATACCGAGTACTTCCAAATCTTCATAAGTATGTCCTAAACATTCATCCTGTTATCCTCCCTGCTATTGTTGTTAATTGCGTGTGTGCACAGTGCAGCCACGTTGATATTAAAAAGTAAGTATTGGTATTTGGTATATAAAGTCAATGTGTGGTCAATTACCAAACTAAACCCATATTATTATGCCTGTCATGCAGAGTGTTTAGTTACTTACTTAAAATAGGAATTTAGGCATTTTACCGTGGTATAGGTATATGGTTATTAGGATTGGATGGCAGATAAAAAAATGATAATGATTGCCAACACACCACTGTGGTTATATGCTGCACATTCTATCATGATATGATACAGTAAGACTTGTAGTATATTGTAAAATGATAGAGATCGTGTCTGCCCCTTCTTCAGTTACATCTGATTATTTTTGCCTGTTAATTGTACTTTTGAAAACTGTAATGCTATGCTAAAACAGTAACAAACCAACTTGGCTACCTGTGTCTAGACTCGTAAGACCAAAATTGTAAGCTTAAAGCCTAAAAATACTGTATTGAGGGATGTATGTGGTTTTGGTGTGTGCATAGCATGGTATGGTATTAGGCGTAAAATGACTGTCATGTAATAATTATGGATTAATGGAAATACAAAAAAATTAGTCCAAGCATATTATATATTTTATATTTATTTCAATTTCATTTTTTCGGGGTGATGGTACACATAAATAATCTTATTGTAATAAAGATGCAAAAAGTAGATTGTAATCTGGAATTACCTCTGTGGTTTGTGTTTGTTTCTTCATTTCGTTTATATTCCCACTCCTACATTATTGAAATTTACTTGGAACCGGGAGTATGACACCATATCATTGTCCAGTCCAACATTGTTTTCTCGGGATTTTCTCCCATCACAAACGCAAGTTCTTCATAGTGGGAATCTCCCATAGAGCAAGTGAGAATGGGAATGTAACGCTGAGCGGAAATTAGCCCGCAACCTGTTGAATTCATGCAATGAATGTAGGCCGGGACTAGTGCAATTGACATTCATAACAGCCAATAATGCAACTAATCGCGACCTCCACTAAAACATGAGGAAAAGTACGGTGGTTCGCTCGCATTGCATAACCCATTTTAGTGAACTAAATCTTGTTGCCCTCATTCTCATTGGTGGTTGTTTGGACTTCTTGGACCCTAAATTTCTTCAGGTATTGAAGTAAGCCTAAGACAAAATTCAAAATAGAAAATGTTAGTTGACCGCAATCTCATTGGTTATAACAGCAAAAGAGAATTTTAAAATGCAGATTACTTCAATGATAAAATCAACTACCACGGTGAATTTACCAATCCGTTTCAGCTTCATCCAGTGTTTCTTGAAACAAACCTGCATTGCATATGGAGGAACCCCACTCCAGATTAATGCTTCGTAAAGATGGTGTAACGAGCACCAAAAGGCCGGGACCAGTGCAATATTTGCCAAAATTCAAAATAATGCAACCGATACCGACCGTAAGGTAAACTCAAAAAAAAATCCTTGTCCGCTTCTGACTGTAAATCCCCCATCCATTTTGGGTACCACCACAGAATTAAAATCCTAATCCCCCATTCCAATTCTAAGACATCCAGAAAACTAGCTTATCTCCATCTTTTGTCCAGATGGAACCTGTGAAATACAGAGCTGGGAAAGCAAACCGTAAACCAGATCCGTCTGCAGCACGCATTTTCTCCAGTCTCCAAGTAGTAAACTACAGACGTTGGGCAGATTCTATAACAAAAAGCAAGACAATATCAGTAAATCTAAATCACACACGTCACCTTTATAAACAAAAACAGGATACAACTAACAGATATCCCCATTAGATACCCCTCAACAGTCTCCTCATGCCTCCATCATAAAACGCCTTCCTCTTTGCTCATTTTCCTGGAATTAGACTAGTCTGTATACTTCACCGAGTTGTGTACCCCATCTTGTCATAAAAATACTCACGAGGAGACATAAGAGAGCCTCCAAGTCCAAACTCCATCCAACAGGGCAACTTCAGAGAAAGGGCATCCAGCCCTTCTAATTGAATATCATCATCCCATTATCAGCAACAGCACAAGCCCCGACAACCCTTTCCTTGAGTGACATGAGATTGAATAGAGCTGCCAGAATTTTTTTATGCCAACAATGCCATGAAAAGGTGTACAAGAATGATGAGGAGAGCTAAGGAAGCGAAGGAAACATTTTGTGACAAGACCCTATTTCCTCTTCCCAGCTGCGTTTAGATCACTCTCCAGACTTCGCAGGCACACATGAGTACCAGTGCCAGTTTTTTTTGTAGTACCGTGCAATACAAAACGGGAAATAGATTTTCTCACAAAAAATCCACCAAATCATTATCATAATAAAAAAGTGGCATTTCCCATCATCCCATCTCCTTTTAGCAGATCTGAACAAAGCCACTTCTCCTCGTTATACCAGAAGAGGAGAAAAAAAGAAGCCTTTTTAGCCTTTTTTATAAAGAACTAACCCTGTTATTACAATATAATTTATCTGAGAAAGACCTTAACAATTACATGTACGTTGCAGTTGCATGCAACCCAAGCGTATTGACAAAGAAATGGGAATATAAAAAAGACGTAGGAAAAATACTCCACATCACATCCTCTCTCTCCTTCTCCACTCATCCCCATCATTACAACGAGAGGATGACCATCTGCTCCTTTCTTTTCAGAAAGCTCTTATTCCTATTTCCTTTCGAGTTTCTTTCTGGGATAAGATAAAAAACTACTTTCTCGTCTAAAACAGCAACACGCATCATTAAATAGCTTCTTTGTCTTTCCATAGTAGTACTATTCCTTGGTGGAAGCGGAAAAGCTCCCTTTTTAAAAGCGAAATTAAATGATGACTGATGACTCAGGAAAAATGTATCCTACCTCTGCTTTTTCCAAAATTTGACTGCGATGTGCTGTATGCGACACAAACCCTTTTAAAAGACAATTAAATAGTGTTCTATTTTTAGCCTCGGGGTAATTTTGTTCCAAAATTGAACGAAGAAATGACTGGAAATGCCTTCTACAAACTTCTAGACTAACCTAATTTCAGTAATTATTTTTAAGTTCCGTTGTAGCGTAAAAAGGAGACATAAAATCAGGCCATCTACCAATAGTCTTTATCAGATTGTCTTCACTTCGTTTTTATCACTCTGGCCAAGGTACTCTCTATCTCTTTCTGACTTTTATTTCTTGTTGGGAGGAACCGGATTTCCGCCGAAAAACGCTTGCTAGCATTCAATACAGTATTGCCTACTATAGCGTTGTTCTATTTATCTTACACAGATCCAAAATTGAAAAATTGGAGGAATTCACTTACTCTCTAAAAAAGTTTTCATCTCCAGTCCACTCGAACACGTAATCAGTCTAATATCCCAAAGCAGAAAGCAAAAATAAAATTAGCATCTCTGCTTATTGGCAAAAAGCAAAGAAGGAGAGAAGAGCAGGTAAATGTTTCATTATTTTATTATCGTCTTTTAGAGCACTAGTTAAACTTTCGACCTTATAATTTTTTTCGCTAACGTTCACAACTCAGCAATTTTCAGCAATAAAGACCGACTGCATTTGACATCTTCTACCACCTACCCACTTTTCATAGGCCAAAGGCTCATTATCATACCTCGGCCCAACCATAAAAACGTCTTGAAAGAAATACTCAGCTTTTTAGTACTCCCTTCTACAAAGCCATTACGTAGAACGTAATCTAGCCTGACACGGAAAAAAGCAAAGACAAAGTTGTCAATTGTCATGAAATTCGTCTCGGTCTCATTTTCCTCACCTTAGTCAGTACATATTCTTCGTCACTTAAAAATGAAAAAATACGTGATGTTTAACTTGATGTTGATACACTGTTATCAATCTCCTATCGCGCCCGTCCGTGAAATAAAAAATATGTATATTTCAAGTATCATTTTCCCTCGAAATCAAAGTCAAGTGAATAACTGAATCAGGCGGACATGGCTGACTGATCAATCACTGATCAAAATGATTATTATCTTTGTCATCGACATCAACCGTCAGCCATCATGAGAAATTCGAAAACTCTTATCACCTTGTCTTCACAGTGCAGTGGACTGTGCTTCATGCATGAGTAGATATTTAAGATACTTCACAAGATACGCTTCCTCCAACGTCAACTTCGACAACTTTTGATTTATATCCTCTCCTCTCAGTTGCAAATTGCAAAGTGTAAAAAAAAGTCAAATACAGCATAGTGTTCTCAAAGGCAAAATAATTGCTAACCGGTTATAGCTATGGTAAGCACCAAGAATGGCCGTGAAAATAGAGAGCATTTTGACACTATCAAACCCTCCTGATATTCAGAAACAATGTGTACCTGTTCATGTGCATCATATCCTGCAAAAAACGGCTGTACGCAGTACAAAAAGATTTTCTTTCATGAACACGACGCGACACTTCTCTAACCGAATGTCATAGTGCCAGTAGGTACTATAACGTGGTGAAGGTGAAATGGTGCCGGTGACACTAACATCATCCTTTCAAGCACCGAACAACTTCCTTAATGAAGAAAAAACAGTTTATCGACATGAGTTAGAGACGTTTTGATAAAGACCAATAAAGAGCACTTTATTGGCACTTTTTATTTTATCTTTAACAGTATAAGTCTATTATCATCCTTTTCCCTCTGCAATTATTTTAATAGTATTATAATTTATCTGGTTCAGTAATCCAATCATGTCCTATCAATGCCAAAATCGATTTTTCCGACTGCATACACAAGCTAATCCCCGAAAAGTCCCATATCAGTATTTGTATCTGAATCTTAGTTTGTGAAACCAATTTTTATGGCATCAGCCCGTCGCTCCAGCTCAGGAAATGAGCATACCTTTAAGCGTAATGCTACATACGGTATGGTATATATTTACAAAACTTGCTATGATATGGTGAAGAAAATGATAGACTGACGCAGTTTGAGTTTCGCACAGGGACGGATGAAAAATTATAATTTAATTTTTATATCCCGTTCAGCCGTGATCTTGTTGATGCAAATGTGGCATGAAACAAAGAGCACGAACTGGTATCCATCTTCCTCGTATTTATTCTTATGTCATCAATCACACTATCGATCCTCCAAAAAATATTTAAGGCATTTTCGTGCACGCCACATGAGGAGAGGCGTACAAGGTGCAGACATAATACACCAGCAAAAACTTTTCCATTTCCTTCTGTCATCAAGAGAGAAGTGTGCTAGGAACATCTGCTGCTCTCGAACAACGGGAGGTCAGTGAAAATAGCAGGTGAGGTCAACTTCAAGTCATGTCATCAGATCGCCATCGCATTCCCAGACATGCTCACAGCGATAAAAAAACTTCCTCTCATCCTCACCCACCAAAAAACCAGTGACTGGTGACGCTGACATGACGCTTTGTTTGCTCTCCTATCAGAAAAAGGGTAAAGTTATCGACCTTTTCACAGAAATCATCACAACCAACAAACAGCAACGCAATCGATTTTTCACAATGTCCCTTTTTCCCCATTCCTCCCATCTTACATCATTTCTGCATTATTCCGCTGCATTGCAACAGTCCACAAGTTTCAAAATTACTGACGTGTGAGGAAACAACCCTCCCATTTTTCTCTTTGTTTCGGTTTCCCTGTCGTGTGTCATCATCACCTTTTTCCCCTTCTTCTCAGGAACGAAAACATTATTTTAACCAATTTTAACACAAAATTTAGCCAGACTGCCTTCTGAGCATCGTCACAGAACTACTTTCTTGCCGCTTTTCGTCCTAATGATGATAAGCATAAGTGAGCAGC